>CAUYUJ010015489.1:0-5000 GCA_963575745.1 Prorocentrum cordatum | reverse complement strand
AACGATCGGCCATCCCTGAAACGTCAGGATCTTTCAACATCGCCCGATTCTGGGTCGCCGGCGACAGTCAACGTTGAACACCCGCGGCGGGGTCGCCGCGGGTCGACACGACGCGAACCGACCGTATGTCTCTCCTCCTTCTTCGATGAAAAGGCGCCTCTCGATCGCGGCGCCGGGCACGGGCTCCACAACGGGCTGCTCGTGCTCGCCCTCGCAGTTCTCCCACTCCAGCTCGTCGGGCCTTGAGCAGAGTACGCCCGCATTGGCATAGCTCGGCCGTTCAAAGATGCGGCCCCGAGGGATGGGCCCCTTAAGGATAGGAATGGATCCGAGGTTGAACGTCTGTGTTCAAGGCCCCTCGTCCTTAGGGCAGGATGGCCCAAGATCGAATCAGAAGATCGAATCGGCAATCGAGATAAGTCGATTCAGAAAACATCGGCAGGCAGATCGGGAAACATCGACATCGACGCCCAGCGACCCGAACCGAGGCCTGCACAAAAAGGGAACCCGAACTGACGTCAGAATCCGGGAGTCGAGTCGAAGCAGAATCGAGATCCTCGAAATCGAGTCGATGCGAATCAGCAGAGCCCGAATGGCCCCTCGTCCCTGGGGCCCCCTCCCTCTTGGCCCCACCCTGGAGCCGCCGAATAGCGCGGCGGCGCCGTCTGCGACCTGCCCAGGGGGTCGGGTGGCAGCAGGCCGCTGGCCGCCTCTATGAACCCGTTCCTGACGACGTACATGCCCTCGTACCCGAGCGGAACCTGCAGAGGGTCTCCAGAAACCTCTGGGTTGCGTGACTCGGCGGCGAGGGAGAGGTGGAAGTGAGAAGGAAGGAGGAGGCCTTCTCAGAAGGTTCGGAAGTCCCCCGGCCTTACGGTTTTTGCACGCCTTCCCCGAAGACTGGAAAAACGTCTCAGAAGGCGCGAGGGCTTCTGAGAAGACCCGCCGCCTTCTGACAAGGCCTCCTCCTTCTCATTTCCCCCCTTCGCTCGCCGCCGAGTGATAAACGACCCCTGGCCAAATAAAACAGGATAGCCCATATTGGACAAACATTGACAGCATATATATATATATACATATGTCGCTGCGCTGTTCATTCTGAGCCACGTCCACACCGCAGAACGGGGGGGGGCTCCATAGCAGTCACGAGCGGCGAACGTACGGCAAGTTCGTGTCGTGTCGACCCCGCCGTTGGTTCCCGACATCGCGGGGATCGTTCAACCTTGAACGATCGGCCGTTCCCGAAACGTCAGGATCATTCAACATCGCCTGATTCTGGGTCGCCGGCGACGTTCAACGTTGAACACCCGCGGCGGGGTCGCCGCGGGTCGACACGACGCGAACCGACCGTATCCATATTCATCTATATCCACGCCCTCGCGGTATGGCTTCCGGGGAGCGATGCCGTGGATACGCGGTCGCACGGATGCGTTCCGCGCGGGGCATACGCTAACGAAACGCCCCGTGTCCGCGGAGTCGCGGCCCAGGGGCGCGGCCCGCGAGGCCGCGGCCAGACGAAGAAACAACGGCGTGGACGGTTCGGCATAGGAAGAACAAACAACAACTCGGCCAAACGCGGCAGAACTGTCGAAACTCCGCGCGAATTTCTGTTGAGCGGGTGCCGGCTCTCCTGGTATTCTTAAGTCCTATAGGCCTACCACGACATGTTCTTAGAGCCCACATATGCGCTGAGAACGAGAACCATGTTCTTAGAACGTAGACCCGATGCTCTAACACAAGGCAGTCTCAGCCACAACTGTTCTACGAGCCAAAAGGTTCTTAGAACATTCTATGGTGGGCCTGTAGGCACGCCCGGGCGCTTCGCCACGGCGTGCTTCTGGCATCGACGCACGCTGGGGCCCCCCTGGCTGCGCCTCCGGCGCGCCCCTAGCACGCTCCGCGCGCCTGGGAGGCGGGCCCAAGCGCCGATCAAAAGAATACGTGCGGAGCTCCCGAAGTTCATGTTTACAGTCGGGCCGGTCCTCCTCCGGTCCTCCTCCCCAAGGGGGAGGGGCCAGGGGGGAGTCCTTTTCCTCCTCCTTCTCCTCCTCCTCCTCATCTCCGCTTCCTCCTCCACCTCCTCCTCCACCTCCTCCTTCTCCTCCCCCTCCTGGTCGTCGCCGATGTCTTTCAGGGTCGGCGGCACCGGCCGTCAGGCCTTCACAATAAGGAGCGGTACAGAAGGAGCCAGGCTCTCTTGGGGCGTCAACAGCGACAGCGTGCCCGAGGAGAGATAGAGGAAACACCACGGACGGACCTAAGGAGCATCGAGCCCCTTCCGCACCCAAACTGTTCCTAATTTTAGCGTCTTGACTGTATGCATGTTGCTCTTCCTCGATTCCTTGAACTTCGGCCTAATCCGACCCGCCTGGGAAACTTTCTGCTGATGCAATGTGTTCTTCGATCGGAGCTTCGTCAAAGGAGGGCACAGCTGAACGGTGGCTCAGGCTTCCATATGCCCCCGTTGACTAAGACTATGCCTATGTCTACGGCGTCTGGGGCCACCTAAAGGGGGGCACAACGAGACGTGGAAATCGGCATTCCCCGTGCCCCCGTTTGCTGTGCCCCCATCTCTGGCGCCCTGATTCGATCCTCCTGAGCGGCACCGGATGTTCAGCGGCGCCCGTCATCCCCCTACTCCCCTTCCTCGGAGGCAACGATAAAGGGGGGACTGGCAAAGGGGGAAAACATCGACCTTGAACCGGCGACACATCGCCGATAGATCGGCGAGAGGCTCCCGATAGCGAAACCGCACCTTCCTGGGCGGGGTGGCGCTATCGGGCCCCTATCGGCGGTCAATGGGCGATTGGGGGTCGAGCAATCCCCCCTATTTGAGCAGGGACCGACCGTCCAAGCATGCCCATAGGCTGGCCACGACATGTTCTTAGAACCAAATAATGGTCTAAGAGCAAAGGCAGTGCTGTTAGAACATGATGCCAATGTGTTAAAACAATACGGCCTCAGCCAGCAATGTTCTGAGAACGTTTCGCAAAAAACACGAGAGGCTCTTAGAACATTCTCTGGTGGGTCTAGAGTCCACGGGAAAGCCAGGACGCCTCGTAACTGCTTGACCTATTCGGGAGCACGCAAACATGGATTAGCGATCCATGGATTTGGCGCGCGGCCGCCAAATCCATGGATCGGGGGAGGTCCCCTCCCCAAAATGCGGCCGGTGCCGCCGCGCTCGGCGGCAGAAATCCGCGGAATTCCCATGGAAACGGGACCAGTCGCTGCTCCACGCCCCCGTAATCCACGTGTGCAATCGCCTGATGTAGTCTACGGGAAAGCCAGGACGCCTCGTCACTGCTTGAGCTATGCCTATCCTTAGGTCGGGCATGTCCTCCTACAGGCGGATTTTGAACGAAAAATGAAAATACTCAACAAGTGCTCCCAAAAAGTTAAAACAAAACCATATAAAAATCCTCCCCAGAGTATTTTCTGACTATTTTTGAACATTCCCCCTGTAGAGGGACAAGCCCGACTTACACCTATGCCCTGTGCCTATCCCCCCCCCCTGTCGCTGCCCCTGACCCCTGCCGGGGCCAACGGGGCCGCGCGCAGGCGGGGCGCAGTCCTGGCAAGGCTGGGGGGGGGGCTGCAGCCCGTGGCGAGGGCGGGGGATGATCCGAAACGGCCGCGGAGAGACAACGTGCCCACAGAGGCCTCCCAGAGGGAGTCGGAGCAGATGGGGTGGGAGAATCGCTTCGCATCGCCGATACATCTGCGATGCATCGGTGATGCATCGGCGATGCACTGGCGATGCATCGGCGATGCACTGGCGATGCATCGGCGATGCATCGGCAACGTCGATGTGAAGCAAATCGGGCTGCACATTGAGCCGCATCGGCGATGCATCGGCAATGCGGCGCGATCCTCCGACCCCATCTGCTTCGACCCCATCTGGGAGGCCTTGAGCCCATCGGTCGGAAGAAGTGGACAGAAGCATGAATCAGGGAAACGTAAGACTCGAGTAAGCAGGAACTGGGGTTTGCCGACGTTTTTTGACGAGCGCGCCCTGGATGTTGACGGTCCAGTTTTGCTGGAATGTTTGCAGCGGGAGCGCACGTCAAACTTCAGATTGGGTCTCGTCATTTGTTATGATGGCCCCGTCAGGCCAACCCGCATACCCCGTACCCGAGTCTGACGTCCCCCCGAATGAAGCAGGAAGGCGTTGGCAATACGACGACATGTATTGGATCTCCACCCGGCCCCTCAAAACCGACCAGAAAGGGAACAGCAGCTCGATTTTTGAAGCAGGAAAGCGCCTGGAGTGAATCAAGACATGGGAGTGCAGAAAATATGCGTTCAACGACCGGCGGATATTCTTCCTCGTCCTCCAGAAGAAGAAAAAGCTGCACAAACAGAAACTTCGTGAGCTCCGCGCGGACCTCCATAAGTTTGCGCTCATGCCTGACATATGCCCTTTTGCTCTTCCGGAAAGGACATGCTCCTCATCGTCCTCCTCTTTCTCCTCCTCGTCCTCGCCCCCCAGCGGGGTTCGTCACCAGACTGCACTGCCTCGCCTCTCCTGCCCTGCGCTTGCTCGCATCGCTGCACCCGCGCCAGAAGCTGAGGCACATCACGTTTGAGCATCGGGGGCGTCCAAGATGGGGGCGTCCAGGAGAGGGTTCGCAAATCGTGGCCCGATCTGAGGCATGTGCGCGGGCAACGGGGTGACAAGGGATCGTTTTGAAAGAAGAGGGGGCCACGAATTCGAGGGAGACTGCATTGTCCCAGGCATGATACCCACCCACTCTCCATCACCCCCTTCTTGGCCGCCCCCGACAAAATTTGTTTGACTCATTGGACGCAGCTGGTGAACTTTTCATCACACCGGGTCGCAGCTATTAGTGGCGCCGCTTCGGGCATTCGGTGCTCCGTTTGCTGGCTGTGGCGCAGGATCCAATGCGCCTCCCACCCTCGTCATCCGTTTCCTCCTCCACGGTTTCTGAGAGACCGTGAAAGAGGAGAAAAAGTAAGTAGAGAAGGTCAGAAGAACC
>CAUYUJ010015488.1:270000-330002 GCA_963575745.1 Prorocentrum cordatum | reverse complement strand
ACCGTGAGGAAACCGACCTCCGAGACGGACTCACCCGTGCCGTTCAGGGAGGCGGCCGCCCGGCCGCAGCGAGGCGGTCGAGGTTGTCCTGGAGCGCCTGCAGGTCCGCCGCGAAGGTGTCCCTGCTCTGGGCCGTGACCGCGGCGCCGCCTGGCCCCCGAGCAGGCGTCGCGCCCGCCGCCGTTGCCCCGCCCCAGACCTCGTCCGCGTCGGTGTCGGTCCTGCGGAGTTGCCGTCGAGGAGCGGGCGGGGCCACGCTGGGGCCGCGGCCCGCCACCAGCCCGTCCGCCCACTCGTCGTCCACCAGCGTCGGCCGCGGCCCCGCCGCAGCCCGCAGCACCGCCGCCACGACCACCTCGCCCCCGTCGCCGTCGCCGCCTCCCAAGGACAGCAGCAGCGCCAGGCACGGGCGCGGCTGGCAGTGTGGCGGGAGCCCGAAAGCTCGCCGCCGCCGCGCGCAGCAGGCCCTCGGCGGCCCGCAACAGGCGCACTTCCGACTGGGAGTGGCCCGCCGCGAGGCCCGCCGCGGCGTGCGTCGCCAGGAGCGCCCCGCGGGCTGCTTCCTCGGCGACGCGCTGCTGCGAGAGCGCACCTGGCATTGCCCAGCAGCGAGCGCGGCGCGGCCGCGGCCCAGCCATGCGGAACTGAGCCAAAATCGTACCAGGAGGAGGAGGAGGAGGAGGAGGAGGAGGAGAAGGAGGAGGAGGAGGAGGAGGAGGAGGAGGAGGAGGAGGAGAAGAAAGAGAATGAGAATGAGGAGGAGGAGGAGGAGGAGGAGGAGGAGAAAGAGGAGGAGAAGGAGGAGAAGGAGGAGGAGGAGGAGGGGAAGAGGGGAACGACGAGGAGGAATAAGGGACAATCTAGCGATCGATTTCGCTTTGAAAGTAAGTTCGCTTTCCGTTCCCGTGCTGAGCAGGTCTACTAGCAGCAGTTTTTTTCCCGAGAGGCCTCCAGTGGATTCAAGATAGCCCAGGATGGTCCAAGATGACCTCCAAGACGGCTCCAGGGGGTCAAGAGGCTTCAACTTCGCCCAATATGCCTCCAAGACGGCCCAAGAGGCCTCCAAGACGATCCAAGAGGCCTCCAAGGCGCCCCTAGAGCCCCCCCAAGAGGGCCCAACGATGCAACATTCATTGATTGTTCGATGGTGTTTGAAGGTTCTTCGTGTTCTCCCGTTTTCGGCTTCCCGACGGGCTCCAGGCAGGGCCCGTCTCGATCTGATCGATTTGGCTTGACATCGTTTTCGGCTGGCTCGGTCTGGTCCACTGTCGGTACAGCTCGGTATCGTTGTCGGCCAGTGCGCCCCGACGATTGAATGAGGATGTTGCGCATCCGTTCGCGACCGATACAAGTCGATCTCGGCGCCGTGTCGATGCAGGCCAGTCACAGTACACGCTCTGATCCGATCCGGTTTGCCGACTCGATGTTTATCGATTTTGCCCCCAGGATGCGCGAGAGGTTTGAATGGATATGAGTTGACAGAGAAGGGGCTGGATCCTGGAAGCGTAGGACTCGAGCTCGCCAGAATTCGGGTTTGCCGACGCTAGTTGACGGGCCCGTTTTGAATTTTGACGGTCCAGTTGTCGCAGGATGTTTGCAGCGGAGCTCGCGTCAAATTTCAGATTAAACCTCGTCATTTGTCTGACGGCCCCGTCAGGCCCATGCGAGTTGTCAAAACTCGAGTTCTACGTCTCCCCGACCAGAAGGTGCGACGAATTTGTTCGGCAAGAGTGCCGTCCTCCGAGACAGAGCGCCCCGGCCGGCCAGCGGCGCTTCCGATATCAGCACCTTCCAGCTGGAGCTGCTGCGCCGCACGAAGCAGCAGCTAGATTTCCTGAGGGGCCAGGCCGAGTCCATCAAGCAGGCGCCCATGCGCGCGAGCAGCTCTCACTGTCTTTTCAATCATCTGTGTCCCTGGTCTCTTCGTCTGCACTGGATTTGTCGTGACTGTGAGCCTACTCGCAGGCATTTCCTGAAGGTCTCCACGATCTGAAGGTTTCCTGGCCGTTCCTGCTTTCCTTCTCCTCTCGCCTTTCGTCTGCCTGCGCCCCAGTACTTAATTCGCCACCCTTGCGCCGAGGAGAGGATATTGGAGGGCTCCTTCTTTTACACAGGATGTTTGGCCCCGAGCCCGCCGCGGTTGCGCCCGAGCTCGCGAAGGACTGGGGCGGCGTGGACGCCATCTCGTCCTGCAGGACGGGTGGCCCCAGGCACGTCTGCGCGAGCCTCCGCGCTGACGGCCGAGCTCGCCAAGGGCCCAGGCGGGCACAGCTGCTCGGCGGCGCCCGAGGCCATGCCTGGCGGGTTGAGGCAACGGTCGTTGGCCTTCAGGGGGCCCCCTCGTCGCCACGGCTGGACGCAGCTCGCAAAACTAGTTCGTGGGGGCCCCCAGAAGAGTCCAGGCAAAGTGTGTGCGTGTGTGTTTGTGTGTGTGTGCGTTTGTGTGTGTGCCTGCATCCCCCCGGCCGGCTTGCCTGGCTGCCCGCCGGTTGCCGCCTCCCAGCCGCTGCTTCGCCGCCGCCGCTGGCCCCCCGCCCTGGCGCCCTTCCTGCTGTGGCCTGGCCCTGCCCTGAGCGGGTTGGGCTTCCTCTCCCTCCCGCCCGCGCCAGATCTTCTCCCTCTTCCCGCGTGTCCGCGGCTTCATTCGCGTTTTGTGCGCCCCACTAATGCCACACTGCCGGAGCAGTCCCTTTGCCCAGCCGCCGACGCAAAAAGTGTGTGTGTGTGTGTGTAAGTATGTTGTATGTGAGTGTGTGTGTGTGTGTGCGTGTGTGTGCTTGTGTGTGTTTGAGTGTGTGCGTGCGTGCGTGCGCGTGCGCGTGCGCGTGCGCGTGCGCGTGCGCGTACGCGTGTGCGTGTGCGTGTGCGTGTGCGTGTGCGTGTGCGTGTGCGTGTGCGTGTGCGTGTGCGTGTGCGTGTGCGTGCGCGTGCGCGTGCGCGTGCGCGTGCGCGGGCGCGGGCGTGGGCGTGGGCGTGTGCGTGTGCGCGTGCGCGTGTGCGTGTGCGTGCGCGTGCGCGTGCGCGTGCGCGTGCGCGGGCGTGGGCGTGTGCGTGGGCGTGTGCGTGTGCGTGTGCGTGTGCGGGCGCGGGCGCGGGCGCGTGCGCGTGCGCGTGCGCGTGCGCGTGCACGGGCGCGTGCACGGGCGTGGGCGTGGGCGTGGGCGTGGGCGTGGGCGTATGCGTGTTCGTGTGCGTGGCGTGTGCGTGTGCGTGTGCGTGTGCGCGTGCGTGTGCGCGCGTGCGTGCGTGCGTGCGTGCGTGTGCGTGCGTGAATCCGTCCGTGCGTGCGTGCGTGCGTGCGTGTGTGTGCGTGCGTGCGTGCGTGCGTGCGTGTGTGTGTGTGTGTGTGTGCGTGTGCGTGTGCGTGTGCGTGTGTGTGTGTGTGCGTGAGTGTGTGTGTGTGTGTTTGTGTTAGTGTACGTGTGTGTGTGTGTGTGTGTTGGTGCGTGTGTGTGTGTGTGTGTTAGTGTTAGTGTGCGTGTGTGTATGTGTGTGTGTGTTAGTGTGTGTGTGTGTGCGTGTGTCTGGGGCGTATGCTGGGGATTGCGCCTTCGTTCATGTCCCGAGTAAGCACTGCGGCAATGCGTGACACAGTGTCTGCCTCAGCTTCCCCGCGCCCTTGCACGAATGTGGTGTGGCTGCCCACGCGACCAGACGGACGCAAGGCTCAGCGATGGTTCTCTCAGCTCGCGACGCTCCGAGCCAAGAGTTCGGGGGCGTCCGCCTGCACCGCACGGCGGCGCGAGGTCGGCGGCCCTGGAACGCGCCGTGCCCGACGTCTAGCCGGCGCCGCCGGGCGCCTGGCGGCGCCCCTGGGGCGCTCCGGCCCCAGGGCAGAGGTGTTGAGTGTTGAGACCGCCCAGGGACTATTCTGGATGGGTTTTTGTTTGATCAAGGGGGGGGGATTAACCTTCTGATTGAGCCTGCCCAATCCCGCCCCCCATCCATCCTCCTCCCCATCCTCCTCTTCTCCTCATCCTCCTCTTCCCCCAACCCCACCTCCACCCGTTCCGACAGACAGCACGTGCCCAACCCTCCCAACGGATCCAAGGGGGGGGGGGGGCGATTACGACGGTGACAGAAGGTCCCCCGAGGATGCAGCATAATTTGAAGGTGCAATTATCGACCACGCAGGGCCTGCTGGCCAATATGTCGAGGTCGGTCCGCGCGCGGTCCAGGAGGATCCGTGGCGCCACGAACCTGCCCTACGTGCGCCCGCTTGACGGGTCGGGCGTGGCCCATCCCGCAGAGGCGAGGCCAGAGGTAGGCGAAGAAGAAGCAATCGAAGATAGATTACCTTTCGGAGGTCCGCGCAGATGTTTTCCGAATCCAACTTATTGAACAAATCAAAACGGAAGTGTTTCGCTGCTTCTGGCCTATCTAGAGGCCCTCGGCCAGCCCCGGGACTGTCAAAAGACGACTCAGGAGGACAAGCCAGTCTCTGGGAGTGGGTCGAGGCTTCTGGGGACCCCACATTGAAAAAATCAAGACGTCGGATCTCTCGGGAGCTGGGTCTCGCTTCCCTGGCGCGCTCCGCGCGCCAGGGCCGCCGCCAGAGGCTTCGCGAGGGCGGTCCGAGCGCAGGCTCAGGAAGTCCGCGCGGGCGTCCGACGGGTCTTTGTTTGTGCAAGTGGTCTTCCTCTGGAGGCGGCCGAGGTGCAGCGAGGTTCAGAGGTACTGACCGAGGTGCAGCGAGGTGCAGAGGCTCTGGAGGCGGCCGAGGTGCAGCGAGGCGGCCGAGGTGCGCCGAAGTGCAGCGAGGTTCAGAGGTACTGACCGAGGGGGATAGGTTCATGCGGTGAGTGCATCGATCCCAAGCGTCGCCTGCAGGGGCCTGGTGGCCCACCCCGCTCAGGAACGCTCGATTTCGCCATCGGGGGCCCGTCGCGGATCTATCGGCGATGTATCGCCGATTCCAGCTCGATGTTTCCCCCCCTGAGCCAGTCCCCCCTACAGTCAAGACAATGAAAAGAGGACCATGTCCAGGCGATCCAAAACATGGATCAAGGGGGCGTGGATCAGCGACGGGTCCCGTTTCCATGGGAAGTCGCGGATTTCCGCCGCCGAACGGGGCGGCACCGGCCGCATTTTGGGGAGGGCACCTCCCCCGATCCATGGATCTGGCGACCGCGAATCCACGGATCGTTAATCCATTTGTGCGCGCCCCCGACATGTTGGGCTCAGGAGGCCTTTTGGTTTTTTGGGGGCAGCGGCTCGAGCTTTATAGGTCGGGGGACCTGTGCGTGGCCAGGGCTCGGCGCGGCCAGGAAAGCCCCCCTCGGTCCTCATCTCGCGTTTCCCATGGCAGCATCCAGTCGGGCGTGTCCCTCTACAGGAGGAATATTCAAAAATAGTTAAAAAGCGGATTCTGTGGAAGGAGGCCAGGCCGCGCCCCCATGAAGGCGAGGCAATACTCGCATCTGCTTTGCAGCGCCCGTGGCCAGGCTAGCAATAGAGAGGGGACGAGTTCAGACGACGCATTCAGACGGACCCCCCCCCCAACCAGCGCAAATTCCAGAGGGTGTCATCCTCGGAGATTGCTGAATGGGTTGCGAGAGGGAAACTGGTCGTTCCTCCCGGTCTCTCCAGTGGACCCTTGGGCAGTCGGCTCTGTGCGCTTTGGCCCAGCCTACGATCCTGCATGCCAATTCGGGGGGCGAGGAGCGGGAGCTGGGAGGAGCTTGAGCTGGCATGGGGCCGCCTGGGTTTGCGCTCAGCAGATGCTCGGTTCCGTTCCGCGGAGCTGCTTTCGGCTTGCTGCCCACACGGTCGGGGCAGAGCGTCAGAGGAGGAGAAGGTACCCATACCGCTACCCTTCCCTCGATTTCCCCTTGTGGGGGCCTGGTGGGTGGCCCTCGTCACTACCGCTGGATTCGCTTCGAAATCCTGGCTTGAACGCACCTCAGGGGAGGTCCAGGGCGTGGTGGTATCGGTACCCTTTTGGTCTCCCCCAAAGGCAGGGAGGTCTGTACGTGTGGACGTTTTGGTGCACGAGCCTCCCCCAGCCCCCGAAACAAGCACATGGGGCGGTCCAGAGAAAAGCCCCGCACTCGAGGGTCGAAGGAATGGGCATTCCTTCCTCGGCGGAAGGCGGCGGAAGTGAAACGAGGCCGCCTCCGTCGGCGGAAGCCGGCGGAAGTAAGCATGCGCCCTAAGAGATTGCACCAGTTTTTTGTTCAGGATTTCGGTAATTTGCCATGTTGACGTTTTGGCGCATGACCCCCCCAAAAATAAACATGTTACCCCGCCGAACAGAAAGTAGTGGCTGAGTGTCGGGAGGATAGTGCCCGTGCAATCCCCAACTCATTCACGGGCCATTCACCGTCCGGCGCGTGGGTAGGAATTCAGGACGTGAGCGATCACAAACCGAGAATTGAATGCCGCGCGGGCTGAACAGAACAAGAAGAGGAGAAGGAGAAGGAGACGGAGCAGGACCCGTACATTCCTGTCCAGACCTACGCACGTTACATCGACTGGATTTCGAGTCCGCTGTTGGATCTTGAAGTCAGCGCGATCCTTCGGAGAGGCACAGTCTCCGCATTCGCTTTGCATGCTGAACGTGCGACAGCTGGCCTGTTCTTCTGTGGTGATGCGTTCCTTGCTTGCGGCTCGGTCGATTTCCAGCCGACCTCTGGCGTTTCCATGGTCGGTTCGATCCGATGTGGATTGCCGACTCGATGTTGGGGCCGCTTGGCCTGGACATCCACAGTGCATGCCCCAGCTCACCACAGCTTGTCGTCCTCTCTTCTTCTCATCCTCTCTTCTCACTTCCTATATTTCCTCATTCTTGCCTCCACCCCCTGCTCTTCCTACCTGGTCCCGAACCTGCTACAAGCCAGCGTGATCCTTCGGAGAGGCACAGCCTCTGCATTCGCTTTGCAAGCTGAGCGTGTGCCAACCGTCATCTTTCCTGTAGCTGGGGGTGCGTTTCTTGTTGCTGCTCGGCCGATTCCTGGCCGACGTGTGCCGACTCGGTGTTGGGGCCGCTTGGCCTGGACACATGTTGCATCTCAAACCACGGTGCACGCCAGAGGTCGTTGCAGCTTGCTGGCCTCGCAGATCAGGTCCGTGCGGCAAGATGGCTCTGGACATGCTTTCGCGTCGACGCGGAGAGGGCTGTGAGTTTTCCCTGGCGGGGTTCGTTCGCGCGGGCTGTGCTATGCCCAGAATTGTTGTCGCTGAAGCTGCCTGGTGGAGTGCCAAGTACTCCCCGCGACGATCCCCTAAACCCCGGCCTTCGTTTCATCACAGCGCCATGAGCTGCGCTAGATCCGAATCGCGCGCGTGGTTGTTAGTACGCCTTCTAATATCAATATGTGGGGCGTTCCAAAAAGGACCTTGCCTTCGAGGACCGAAGGAGTTGTCATCTCTTCCGCCGCGGAATGCGGAGGAAGGTCGGCGGAAGTAAAACGAGGCCGCCTCCGCCAGCGGACGCCGGAGGAAGGGCGGTGGAAGGTGGCGGAAGTATGCAATGCGCCCCCAAGAGATGAACACATTGTTTGGTTCAGGATGTCTGAAATCCCCCATGCAGTGTTGTATGCACATGTCTATATATATATGTATATATATATCTGTATATATATAGGTGTGTGTGTGTTACGTACGTATGTAGACATGTAAGCATACATATGTATCTGCATCCACACTTGCATTTATATGTAGAGATCAATGTTCCTATACCTGTGTCTATACCAAAACCTACACCTGTACACACACACTTATATACATCTATATATATATATATAGATGCACATCTAAATGTATATGTATAGCTCGTATCTCTTGGGACCACGGTCCCAGGCCCATGGGCTAGGATACCCTTCCGGGTTCCCACGACTGCGGGGGAATCGTATTTTTTGATCCCTCTGGGGCCCTCCCCAGGCCCTGGCAAAGGGCTTCAAGAGGCCGCAAGAGCCTTCGAGACCCGCCCGCGCGTTCCCAGAGGGCTCCAAGAATCCGCAGGATAGCCCAAGTGCCCGCCGATCTTTCCCAATCCGACGATTCCAAGGAGGACCCAAGAGGCTCCAGGACGGCCTCAAGACAGCTTCGATGGGTCTCGAAGGATTCCCCAACGGAGAAGGATGCCTTTTGGTTGTCTGACTTTGTTGGGTGCTTTTTTCCAATGCCATGAGGGCTTCAGCGGAGCCTAAGGAGCGGCCAGAAGCGCGCCAAGAGGGCCCCAGGAGGACCAAAGAGGGCATCCGTTGGAGCCTCACCAAAAACGGCAAGACGTACCAAGATCGGCCCGAGATTTCTACATTCAACATCTTGCTATTGTACCGTATGTTTCTCGCCGGCTGCCAGCAGGCCGGGCACCAGCTCCGCCGCAAAGTCTCTTCTTGTAGAGGGGTGCGGTCATGTCTGAGGCAATGACGCTTTAACATCTTAGGGATAGCATTCGCCTGTAGCAAACACTTAACTGCCGAATCATACCTTACCTGTAGCAAGCGCTGTTGAGGATCATGCCTGCGGCAATCAGCTAAAGCAGCAAGATAAGATAGATCGCCACGATATGTTTCAAGAGGAATCCGAGACGGCCACAGGAGAGCCAAGAGAGGTCTTGGGGATTTCTTTGAGCTCTCTTGGGGGCCCTCTTTGGGCCACTTTAGAGGACATCGTTTAGAAAAGGGGAGGGGGTTTGACTACCCTGTCCCTCTGGAGCCCGAACATTGGCTTATTGGGCGCTCTTGGCGCCGTTTTGGAGCCCTCATGGGACCCTCGTGGGGCTTTCTTAGGCAGTCGGGTAGTCATCTCCAGGCCTCACAGCCCATCGGAAGCGGAAAGGGAAAGGCAAGAAGGCAAATTACATTCCATACCTTTAGATGTTGGAGGGATTTGGCACGGGTTCGGGCCTCTCGAGGCCGCATTTGGGAGACCCCGTGGCCGCTTGGAGCCGTTTTCGGGCGGTCTCGCTGCCTCTTGGATGCATTTTGGAGGCCATCTGGATCTCATCTTGGGCTCGCTGAGGCCATCTTGGAGCCATCTTAGGCCATCTTGGACGCTTTTGCCGCAAGAGGGTCAAGCTACCCACAACCCACCAGCCGTCTCGCTCATTCCCACCGGCCCACGCGGCACGCGAAAGTGCACCGGAGTCTCAGCACACACAGCGGTCCCAATCGGATGGGCAGCCACATGACACCAGTGCAGACGCCATGTGCGCAACTTTGGCGAGGTGCTCCCCGCGTGCCCAGGGGCCCATGCGTGCCAGGCGCGCCAAGTGCGCCAGATGCACCGCGTGCTCCGCGTGCACCAAGTGTACCACGTGTGCTCGGCGCACACAGCGTGTGCCAGGTGCGCCAACGCACGTGGCAGCACACATCAGGCAACACGTCGAACCCCCCACCGCCATCCTTGCCAAAGACATGCGCCAAGAGAGCGGCTAGGTGGCCATCGCGGTGTATGAAAAGTGCACCCGCAATCGCTGTACTGTTTTCTTGAGAGGGATGGTGTGCTTGCGCGCACTTTGCAATCTGCTACCCCCTTCACACCGTCCTTATCAAAAACAATTCAAAGTGACAGCGAGGAGCGTGCGCATGGTCAATATTTTGCCGCAAAGTGTACTTTGTGTTTTTATTTACCGGGATGTGCGAGGGGGGTGTTGGCATGGGTTCGGCTCGCCGGCGGGTCGACTGGGCGAGAGGGTGATCATTAAGAAACGCAGAAATCAAGTTGCCCCCGAAGTACGGCCGTTTATCTGGACCATGGAGGTGTACGGAGGGGGGAGAAGTAATTGATAGTTCCTTGGGTGTTCTATGCATCCATGGCACCAGTCTCATGTGGGGTGCAACGCCCTCTGTTAATTCATGTGTGCGGGTGTGTGTCGGCGATGTGGTTTGTCTCTCGAGTTCCGTTTGCACGTCTCTATGCAATGCGACCGTTCGGATGAGTATTCAGAAGGTTGCCGGCGCTGATTAATGTGTGTGTGTCGGTGTGGACGGATCCACCAGGCCCTCTTCGACGCCGTGGACGACGAGGACGACATGGACCAGCTCGTGGAGGCTCTGCGAGCCTCGGCGCCAACGCTCCCCATCCCGCCCCCCTCCTCCCTCCCAGCAGCAAGCTTAACGCTCCTATTGGGCCGAGCTCGTCTCTGGCCGACATGAATCGCGGAGAGTCAGAGCGGAACAAGCCGGCAGGAAGCGAGGCCCCCATCTTTTTGACCCCCACAGAGGCCACGCCGCGGCATGAATGATGATGTCAGGTCTGCGAGGTGGAAGGCAAGAAGCAACCAGATCGATGAGTTTGACGAGACTGTTCGCACTGGTGCGTTCTCGACCCATTCTCTAGGATACGAACCCTGGGAGGTTAAATTCAGCATCGGCGCTGCTACATGCGTGGTCGAAGACTGGCCCCAACCTGCATAGCCCGGCTTGTCCCTGCCAAATCTAGCCGAATCATGCTTTATCTCTGGCTCACTTCTGGGCTCCATCTGGGCTGATCTGGCTTCATGGTCGCTTCAGTGGGCTGAGCAGCTTGTAGTTGTACAGGGGCCCGCCATCCTGAGCGAAGAGGAGATAACCGCTGGGCCGAGGGGACCGCCCCTGGCGCCGCACCAGAGACCGTGGAAGATGTCGCAGTACCCTGCATCCTTCCCCTTCGGCCCATCCTTGGCTGATCTTGGCCGCTTTCGCTGGCCGCGCCCCACTCGCAAAGTGTCGGCATGGCTTTCCGAGGCCCTTGCATCGTTATCGTGCTCCCACATTTTACGAGATGGTTATACCTTCCCCGTTGGCACACATTCACTCTCTTGTTAGGCTGTGCATAGCCCTCAGGGCGCACTTTCTTGGGAACATCCCGACTTACAGTGCGGGCTCTGTCCCCCAGCGGGTCGGAATGAACATCTCGGCTCTCTGTCTCTGCTGACCGACCTATATTCACAGGTTAGCAGTCGTTTTAGATTTGCCCTGGGGAGTTCTCTTCCTTTTCGTAGGGGCTCTCATGCCACCCTCCCATGCTTCATGTATGTATGTATTTCTGCTTGTGCACCATCAGGTCGCCGCATCCGTATGTATATATATGTGTGTGTGTGTTGCGTTGCTGTACGTGTGGGGGCCCCTCGCATCGTCGCCTAGCCCTTCGTTTCTGTTGGAACGGTATCGCTGCAGAGCAGTCCTGACTTGCAAGCACGTGAGCATAGGCGAGGATTAAGTCTGAGGCTCAGGCACCCGTGTCCCCAGGCTCTTGGCAGCCGTCACAGGTGCGCGCACGAGGTTCAGGTTCGCATGCAAAATGCTTCCCGCCTGTCTTCGAGGTTTGGCCAGGTTCAGGAATGCAGAGTGCTGCGCAGACAAGGGCGTATGAGGTTCAGGCCAGGGTCGTTGACGCGAGGACACCGTCGTGGAATAGTGTTGCCAGAGTATTGAAGCGCCCGGCAGTCGGGTGCAGCGTTTCCCTTAACAGCGTTTGCACTTATGGTGTGGGTGGCGGCCTGGCAGCTCCTTGCTCGCCGTCGCCGCCCCGTCGCCGCATCGTCGCCGCCCATCGTCTGGGCCTGGGTGACGATCCTGCGGCTCGGTGCTCGCCGTCGCCGCCCCGTCGCCGCCCAGACTCGCTTTAAAATAAACATTCCCCAAGCAGAGCTTGCCTCTGTAGGGGTCCTAGCGGATTCATCTGGTTAGGTGAGGTGGGGCGCCGATCTCGGCGGCACGCCCGGGTGGGTGCCCCTTTCAGGTTCGCCGCCGATTTTCACGGTGCCCGGGTGCCCGAGTGTTGTTTTACAGCCCTGTAGCCCTGTAGACCTCTTGCATTGTTGCCCTATGGCCTTATAGCTCAATAGCCTTATAGTCCTACAGCCCCATAGCCTTATAGCCCTACAGCCGTATGCCCTATAGCCCTATCGCTCTATAACCCTATAGCCTTCTAGCGTTATAGCCTTATTACCCTATAGCCCTACAGCCCTATAGCTCTACATGCCTATAGCCCTATAGCCCGACAGCCTTATAGCCCTATGGTCCTATAGCCGTGTAGCCCCATAGCCCCATGTCCTTATAGCCCTAAACAGATGACGATTGCGGTTTGTCTCTGGTATCATTTAAAGCTCCACCCCGGGAATTATCAACACCCCGGGGGTGCTGCAATTCACAGTCGATTCAGCCCCATCATTGTTTAAATGAATTCATACCACCCTTGTCGAATCGTTCTATGCGCGCACACTTGTGAATCACAAGTCAGACATATTCAAAAACCTTTTGCAACATAACTGAACAAAGTCCGCATGCGCGCGGCGTCACGCGCAAATGCCGACATTCATCCATCTCTTCTTAATATGGTGTCTCGTCTATGGTTTTACAAATTCGTTCATTCGAATCAGAAATTCACACCATCTTAGGCAGTCCTGTCAAATAGTGTTATTCGCGCGTGCGGGCCACTCGTGCTCGTCGACCGCGCGAGCGTATGCCGAAATCTTCCCAAACCTTCAGACGCGAGGACACCATCATCGTCATCGGCCCGATCAGCATCGGAGCAGTCATTGCCCTTACCGTCGTCCTTGTCACCATTGCCAACAACATCGATACTATAATTGTCCTGGCCGGTGTCGGCGTCGCCATGTTACCGCGCCCGCCCAAGTCACCGACTCGTACTGACTGCCCGCGCCTCAGCGCGGCCTGCGAGACACGGTGAGAAATGCCCCGCGGTCAGCGCCACCGCGGCCGCGTCGGTCGCGCCAGACTAGCTGGCCGCTTTGCGCGCGAGCCTGTGCGCGTCAACGCGGCCGCAGCGATGCACCAGCCAGCGCCAAGCAGCCATCGCAATCGCCGCCGCATGGGTTTTGGAAACCAAGCTGCGGTGGGTGGGTGGGATGTTTGCGCGAGCGTGGGAGGTGGGCACGCGCGAGGCAGTCAAAGTCAAATGCACCACGTAGATTGCACCACAGCGGTTCGCCTCTTCTCAAACATCAGTAGCGCCCACCAGCACCCCGAACGCGGGATTATCGATCCCCCTGGGGATGTGAAGTTTACACACGTCCGTGTCCCATTCTTTAACCAGAATATGAGTTCATAGGGCCCCAGACGAACAGGGCTCGATTCCCTCCCCCATCCTTTGCGAAAAACAGAATGAGCGCTCATCGTTACCCCAAACATCACCAGTTCCAGCAAAGCTTCTGCAACAATCGGGACGAAACGCACTCGCGTGCGTCGTCGCGAGTGCTTGCAGCAATCTTTCGAAAAAACATACAAACAACACGGTGTTTTGCAGCACGAGTTCGATTATATAATCCAATAGCCCTTATAACGGCGACGATGGAACACAGTGCCGGGGAACTGCTTTGAACATCACCAGTCGTTCAAAGCAGTGCCCCGGCACTGCTTTGAACGATGCGGAAATGCGATCAGCAGGAGCCTTCGTCTGTTCCTTCTCCTCTTCTCGTCGCTGTATGCTCTTCCTTGTCCTCCCTCCTCCCCCGTTCCCTCTCTAATTAATTACCTCGTTCTCCCAGTCTCACGCGCACTCTTCCTCCCCCCTCTCCTCCTCCTCTTCCTGCTTCTCCTCCTCGTCCTCCTCCTCCTCCGCCTCCTCCCCCTCATTTGTTATATTTCTCCGTCCTTGTCCTCCTGTCCCCGTTCTCCTTCTCCCTCTCCTCCTCCTCCTCCTCCTCGTCGTCGTCGTCCTCCTCCTCTCCTCCTCCTCCTCCTCCTCCTCCTCTCCTCCTCCTCCTCCTCCTCCTCCTCCTCCTCCTCCTCACCTTCTTCCTCCTCCTCCTCCTCCCCCTTTTCCTCTCCCTCCTCCTCCTCCTCCTCCTCCCCCTTCCCCCTCTTCCTCCTCTGCTATCACTCCTCCATAATTCCTGTCCGCTCCTCCCCTTCACTGATCTTCCTCTTCGTCATCATCATCCCTTTCGTCGCACGCCTCTTAATCCTCAATCGGTTCCCAATCTTCTCGACTTTCTTGTCATCCGCGTCCTTGGCTGTTGGAGGGGCCTCAGGAATTCTCAGGGCTCTTGTGTTGCACGCGAAGGCACACCTCCCAGGAACGCATCATCCTCCTCACATTCACCCTCCTCCTCCTCATCCTCCTCCTCCATGCACGTTCGGCTCAAGCCCGCGCCGACGGTAGGTTTCACGGCGGTTGGGCGGGCTCGCGCCCGCCTCCGCGGCCTGCAGTCGGGGCAGAGATGCGTGCAGGGTGGGATGACAAAGCGGAAGAGGAAACACGGGCCGCAGTTGCGGATTCTTCAAAGAGCAGCGGCGGCGGTTGGGGAACAAGTGGGGGTTGGGGCGGCCGCAGTGGCGGATACGGCGGCGGAGGTGACCGCAGTGGCGGCTGGGGCGGCGGAGATTCTCTTGGCGGATGGAGAGGAAAAGCGCAGGATGGCGGCGACGGAAGTGACCGCAGTCGCGGATGGGAGGGCGGCGGATGGGGCGGCAACGGATGCGAGGGTTGGGGAATGGAGGGCGCCCGCTGGTGGGACGACGAGGGTGGCTGGTGGAATGCATGGGAAGGTGGCCGCTCGAGTGCCTCGGCAGGTTCTCCTGCCGCGGAGCCCGCGGCCGCAACAGCGGCGGGCAAAGGAGGCGGTCCCCTGCTTCCCCCAGGGCGCGAAGAACAAGGCGCAGTTGCGCTGTTTCAAATTGTGCGCAATGAGCCGCTGCCAATTTTCAAGTTGGAATTCTTCGAGAACTTCAGGGCGAACTGGAACGGCAATTATAAGCAGCACAACGCGGCCTTGAAGTGGTTCCGAGACGAGTACGAAGACCGAGAAAACCCTTTCGGCAGCCGCACGCCCGTCTTCGGAGGTACCGCAGTTGCGGAGGAAATTTCGAAGATCCTTAAGTACCGCGCAAAGGGGAAGGCGCAGGACAACAGGGATTGGGACTGGGACCACACTGTCAAAGTGCCGTGGTCTTGGCTGGAGATGGTCGCGCAGATGGATGGACCTACAATGCTGCGCGTCGTGTGCGGCCCTGACAATGACCGCAGTCGCGGGTTGGTCCGCTGCGAGTGCCGCCCGTGCCCTAGCAGTCTCGACAACATGAGGCACACGAAAGGGGTGGACAGAGGACAGGCGCAAAGAATCCCTCTGCCCCAGTGGGATTTCGTCCTCATCCGCGACGACGGCTCGGGCATTCGCGTCCACCCATCCTGGTCTAGCCCGAAGTTCAACACGTATGAGGTGGAGCCGCACTCGCATCCCGTGCGGGGCCCGAGGGCAGGTCTCGGCAAGAGCGATGGCCACGGAACGTTCACGTTCTGGAAGATGCTGCACGCCCATCCGAATCCTGGGCGGTTCGACGCGAGCAAGGGGGCGCAGCTGCAACCGCGGTGGTCCGCGCAGCCTTGACACCGCAGTTGCGGGATTGCGCAGCCATGGAACCGCAGTTGCGGAAACCGATCGCGTGACGCCGCGCTCGTTTGACTCACTATGCGCGCTTTCGGCCGCAGTTGCGGCGCTGCCTTCTAGCGACTTCATACAGCTTGGCCGCAGTTGCGGCGCTCCCACGACTGACCGCTGTAATTAGGTGCTTCGGGCGCGCATCACCTCCGTTGAAGCACTCGTGACGTTAAGTAGCGCGGCCGCAGTTGCGGAGACAGGTACTTAAACAGATGGATCCGCAGTTGTTCGTCGTCCTCGTATCCCCTTCCCCGTCGTCCTCGTCGCAGTCTCCTCCCTCCGCCTTTCCTCCTCGTCGCAGTTCCTTCCGTTGGCCGTAGCCCGCCTCCGTTGGCCGAGTCATTTCCCGTCGTCCTCGTCGCTTTCCCCCCCGAGGGCCGCAGTTGCGGACTTTGTTGATTCCTCCTCCTCCGTTTCTGCCCCGTCATCCTCGTCGCAGTCCCCTTGCTCCTTTCACCCTCGTCTGAGCTCTTCGCGCCATCCTCTTCCGTCGCGTCCTCTCCATCCTCCTCTTCGCCTTCCTCGTCCTCATCCCCGCCGTCTCCCTCGTTGCCGTTCCTCTCCCAAGCCGGCCGCAGTTCCCCCGTCGGACGGGGGCCGCGCGCGGCCACGCCATGGACCCAGCTCGCAAAGCCGAGGTCGACAAGCGGTTCGCCGAGCTGAAGCAGCAACTGCGGGAAAGGCTCGGCGCGCAAGGGGCTGCCGCGGATGCCGCAGTCGCGGAGCCGACGGGGGACCGCAGTAGCGGAAGCCCCGAGCGACCGCCGCGCGAGGCCTCCCCGCAGTCGTCTAGCTCCTCGCGGTCGGCCATCGAATATCGGCCGCCGCCGCCGATAAGCGCTGCGAGTGGGAGCTCTGCTGGTGGGAGGCGCGAAGAGGCGCAGTTGCGCAGGGCGCACTTGACCCCCAAGGCAAAATGGGGGCCTCGGGCGCAGACGCCGACGAAGCAGCAGGACCAACCAGCAGTGACGCGAGCCGCCACCGAGACCGCAGTTGCGGGGGTGGCCGGCGAGCCAGGTGCCGCGCGCGGCTCATCTGGGAGCAGCGCGCCCTCGGCCGTGCTGCTCGCAGCCGAGTCCAAACGAGGCGCCCAACCCGAAGACGAGGCCGCCTCCCAGGAGAAAGCCGCCGAGACAACCGCCTCGGCCGATTCGCGGCCGAGGAAAAGGCCGCCTCCCACGGAAGACTCGCCGCTGTCAGAACCGCAGTCGCGGGGTCGCGCGGGGCCTCCGTCGGAACCGCAGTTGCGGGAAGATGCGGGAGCACCGCGGAAGAAGCAGCGGACCAGGTCCCCTCCAGGGATAAAATACTTTGGGGAACACCCCAAGTGGAACGAAGGATTCCTTCGTACAGCAGACGGCAATCGGGTTCCGTCCACCATCGCTTTGGTGTTCAACGTGGTGGTCATCACGAAGGTGGCAACAAAGGAAGATGTCTTCAGGTGCATCTTGCACCAAACTGCGGCGGTCGTCTTCGTCGTATGGGACCCCGAGCTGTTCCGCACGGGGAACGTCGAAGGCGCTTGCAGCTACGACGTTCGCGTTGGACTCAGGAGTGCCATCGACAACGCTGTCACTATGAAAAACGCCTCCGAGGAGCCTTACTGGACGACGGTTCCCCTGTTCAGAGAGACGGGCCTGGTGCTCGTGCGCCCGCACATCATCGCAGAGACCGCAGTTGCGGGTCATGTTGTTGGGGCCACCCACGCCGTCACGATCCTGAGCTTTCGCCTGAAGGGCTCCGAGATGAATCCTGCCGCGGTGATCCGTTTTGCCGTCGTGTCCAGACACGCAGTCACCGAACGTCTCCAACACAAGATCACGCAAACAGAACAACAAGCGTGGCATACAGCTTTCTTCAAGGACGCGGTTGCTGCCATCCATAAAAATGATGTGCGGTTCTTGTGCGGCCTGTTTGACATCCCGCCTGAGCAGCTCGCAGCATTGGGCCGCAGTTGCGGAGCCAGCTGCACCTGCCCGGTGGGGGTGGTGTTCAGGGCTGGACCCGCCCTGTTCGGAGGCATTGTGAAGGGCACACGCGTCATGCATCCGAATTACGTCCTCCCCATTGGCCCGTGCGACGTGCGCATTGCGGACTACAACATTGATTTTGCAGGGAGGCCGTCGAAGAACGATCCCCAGTGGCTCCCTGATTGGATGCATCGAACAAGCGACTCCATCATCTCTCGGCGCTGGGTTCCAGCGAAGTACATGCCCAAGTGGGAGGATGACCCTGACCGCAGTAGCGGAGTCAGAGAAAAGCTCCACTTGGCAGCGCTGCCCCCAATCGGCAAGGTCGTTCAGAAGGAGCTCAACGAGAAGACCTTCAGCACGCACTGGTGCGAGGGCATCCACCAAAACATCGTCTTCGTCGGCCACGGACGCGCAAGTCGGGCGAGCAAGCGGAAGCACGAAGAGGCGCGATCTGCCGCAGTTGCGGACGAGCGGTGAGTGCGGCAAGACCGAGGAGCCGCAGTTGCGGAACAGAGCTCGGTACTAATTACTGGGCGCCTGCTGCCTGCGTAGTGCATCCCAGTGTAGGATAGCCCGCAGTTGCGGTGTTGCGGTTGCGGTGTAGGATAGCCCGCAGTTGCGGGGTTGCGGTTGCGAAGCCGCAGTTGCGGTTGCGTATAATAGGAGAGCACGCGGTTGCGAAGCCGCAGTTTGCAATAAGTGTGCGCGCGCTGGGTCATCATCATCGTCGTCGTCCGTCCTCGTCGTCGTCGCTGCCGTCGTCGTCGTCGCGTCTGTCGTCTGTCGTCAGCAGTCGTCGTCGGTCGTCGTCGTCGTCAAGTCTGTCGTCTGTCGTCAGCAGTCGTCGTCGTCGTCGTCCCTCCTCCCTCCTCCCTCCTCCCTCCTCCCTCCTCCCTCCTCCCTCCTCCCTCCTCGTCCTCCTCCAGGCCGCATCCCCCCGCCACTTCCGTCCTAGCTGTCCTTCCCCTTCCCCTCCTCGTCCTCCTCCAGCTTGCACCCCCCTCCCTCCTCCAGCCTGCACCCCCCCCAAGCTCTCGCCCGATATTTTGGATTAAAACTGAGCCTTCAGTCGTCCGCAGGCATTCGGCTCAGCAGGTCGTTGGGCTCCTGGCACACACGCCTCCACCCTGAGCGACGGACGTCGTGCCATAGTCCGCCATATCGGAGCTTTGGGCCGCAGTGGCGGACAGCGTCGGCACAGATATGAACGACAGCGTCGGCACAGATAATGCCGCAGTGGCGGACAAGAAAGCCGCAGTGGCGGACGAGACAGCCGCAGTTCCAGGCGGAACGCAAGGGATCTTTCAGAGGGCCAACGCCTTGAGGTCTAGATTCAGGACAGGGGACAAGGTGCGCCTCCCTGTGCTCATGCTCGCCCCGCACACGGGCAACCGAGGCGGGCACTACCCTCAGCAGGAAAGGGTTCGGGAACTCGCTGTGAAAATCTTCCTGGCTGGATTCACGCAAGCCGAAGCTGACCACGAAGGTGTCTGCGTTCAGATGTACCCAGCACAAGAGCTGGTGCTGAGAAAAAAGGAGGACCCGAAGTTCCAGACGTACACAGAGTACAATCTGGAAAAAGCGACCGGCCACCTCGCTGCGTGCTTCGACCGCAGTTGCGGAACAGACGTTGCGTATGGGACGTGTTCGCACTCCCACTTGTGCCTCGTGTTGCGGGCGTGCGCCCTGGGAGCCAAGTGGCCCATCCCCCAAGGCATGGAGTTCACGGAGGACGAGAGCGCGAGGCTGAAGCGCGTGCTCGATAAGGACGGCAATCTCGACATGGCCGCAGTGGCGGAACATGACCCTGTCGCTAAGAAACTCGTGCAGGGGGGTATGCTCATGGAAGTGCTTAGCTGGAAAATCATGGACGAGGAACCCACTGGTGCTTCGCTCATCAGCCAGTCCCTCAATAAAGGAGCCGATTTTGCGTTGCGAACGACTGAACTCACCGCGCTCCGTGTTCTGTGCAAGGCTGTTGACGCGGAGCTGCACGCCGCAGTTGCGGATCAGGTTGCCTTTGAAAAGGTCAAGCTCTCCGTCATGCACGAACTCGATCGAGTCGTTCAGGACCCAGACTTCATTGAGCTGTTCTCGTTCGTTGTTGGGCTCGGGAGCACGAAAGCGCAGTTCATCCCCTTGCTGCTCCAGTTCTGCGAGGTCTACGTGAACTCCAGGAGAAGGGCCCTTCGGCTCGGTGCCTTCGGGGCAGCCAGCGAGCTTCCCGACGACGTGCCGTGGGTCAAGGTTGCCGTGGTGATGCGATGCTACAGGAACGCGCCTGCGAGGAAGAGGGGCGTTGACACTCCTGTGTGGTGCCCTGACCCAGAACAATCGTGGAAGAAGAAGGAGTTCCGAGACTTCCTCATCGACATGAACTCGGCTCTCCGTTTGTACTTGTTCACGCTGAGCAAGGCCATCGACGGCATGGGCCCTGAGAAGGCGATCGAGTTCAAGGCGAACCTGTGCATACTGACCGCAGACGGCTTCATGCAGTACCTGAAGGACACCCACGTCAAGGAACGAAGTATCCCAGGACATCGTCAGGCGCTCCTCCGCGCTTGCGCGGAGGCCACGGGGAAGGTGGAGCCGAAGTCCAATCGGGACGCCCTTGAGAAGGCCCTCGGCGAAGTGGGAGTCCGAGGCGGGAAGCCCGATTGGTTCGATTTCAACGCGTTGCCGCGCCCAGAACCGAATGAGCCCGCAGTGGCGGGGAAGACAAAGGCTTCCGCAGAGGAGCGCGAGTTGATGCCGACGGTCATTTCCTTTGACCCCACGACGCAATTACCAACGAACCACCAGCGCAGCAGGGACACGACGGCCATTCCACGCGGATCCTTCCCTTTGCCAATCGCCGAATGGAGGCGTTCAGCGGCAGCGAAGGAGCTGGGGCGGGAGCCTGCTTTGGTCAGCGCAGTGTTGCTGTGCCTTTGGGCGCGCCACATGTCCGCAGTTGCGGAAGCGCAAGTAGAGGTGTTGCAAGACGCTGACACAGAGAAACGCACCGTCAAGGCAACCGCTGCAAACGACGAAAAATGCATCGAGTTGTGGCCGTGCGTCCCAAAGGCATCCAAGGTGCACGCCGCAAGCACGCACCCCGAGAGGGTGGCCGTGCAAGTCTGGGTGAAAGGAGATCCAAATGGGGCCACGCCCACGACCTTCTACTTGCACCCCGAGTTCAAGCCGCCTGCGGACAAGACGCCCGCCGACGTGGCTGACCACGATGTGCGGTTGAGAGCATGGAAGTGGGATGCGCAAGAGACAATGCACGTCTTCTGGGCAGTCAACAGAGTCACGGAACAGGAGATCCAGCAGAGAAACAGCCGTAATGAAAGCGCAGTTGCGCGCATCAACATGGAGCTGGAGACGAAAGAATTGGCGGTGTGCGTGCCTGGGACAGGCGGGGTCGTGCTCGCCGTGAATGTCCCTGTGCTGGTGAATACCACGGCCGTGAAGAAAGGAGAAGAGCTCCTGTGGGAGGCGAGACCCAAAACCGCACCGAAGAAGAAGGCGGCCGAGGAGACGTGGAAGACGGACGCGGCCAAGAGGGCCAAAGGGAAGCCTTCGGGCCAGCCCGCGCCGAAGAAATCGAAGAAAGGGTTCGACGAAAGCGGGAAGATGTCGCTCTAAGTAATTCAGAAGCCGCAGTGGCGGCAGTCAGGGCGGCTTGCTCGCGTGACCGCAGTTGCGGGCAACAGGCCGAAGGGGGGGCGCACGCGTGACCGCTGTTGCGGAGCGCTCGTGTAGTTTGCAGTGTCACTTGCTGATGCCGCAGTAGCGGACCGCTGACGATCGAGCACGGAGGTTCGAAACGGACCTCCTCCCTCCCTTCTCCCTCTCCTCCCTCGCCCTTCCTCCACTTCCTCCCTCTCTCCTCCTCCTTTCTCCCCTTCCTCCCAAGTTGGAAGCCGAAACTACTCATTTCCTCACTCCCTCCCTCCCTCCCTGGAGGCCCTGGAGGGCGTCCGCCCTGGAGGGCCTGGAGGGCCCTGGAGGCCCTGGAGGGCCTCCCTGGAGGCCCTGGAGGGCCTCCCTGGAGGCCCTGGAGGGCCTGGAGGGCCCTGTGCTGAGGGCGGAGGCCCTGGAGGGCCTCTCGCCCTCAGAAGCATCTGTGCTTCAAAGCAGTGCCGCGGCACTGCTTTGAAGCACACTGCTTTGAAGCCACAGATGCTTCAAAGCAGTGCCCCGGCACTGCTTTGAAGCACCCTGAGGGCGGAGGCCCTCCAGGGAGGCGCGAGGATCGCAGGGACCGAGGGAGGCCCTCCAGGGAGGCGTTCAGCTCGCCATCTGGCTCAACCGCGCGCGGCCCCACTGCCCGCACCCCCGCCTTGCCCGCAGTTGCGGCTGTGTCCAGCGCAGTAGCACACATGCCGACTTCGAGCGAATGGAGCCCTGTGTGCGTTGAGAAGGTCTTGTGCATCCGTGGAGGTTGGCTTGCGCAGACCACCCCCGTCCCCGAAAAGGATGTCAAGGTGCTCCACGCATGGCCCCTCGGAGAGATAACTTTCGTGCACGTGAACATGCAAAAGCCTTGGCTGCTCAAGGTGTGCGCCAAAGGTAAACCGACCGCAGGGGCCTTGAAGGCCTCCAAGGCCTGGGACGCGCTGAAGAAAGAAGTCGCGAAGCAGGGCGGCGCCGCAGTTGCGGACGATGAGAGCGACGGCGACGCGGGGGACGAAGCAGATGACCCCATGTCGGCCCTGGTCAGCTCCACGGACGCCACGAAGAAGCAGGCAGCGACCCCGACCAGCGCCAAGAAGCAGAAGACTGGAACGCGTTCGGCGGCTACTGGCCTGCCCAGGGGCGAGGCCGTGGAGTCGGCCATAGCCACTGTGCACTCTGTACAGATGCCCGCAAAGAGCCCCATGAAGTTTCCGCACGACACGGCCGTTCGAAACGTGCGGGTGGCCAGCTTCAAGCGGAGGACGTTGTGGCTGGACGCTGCAGACCTTGGGTGGCTGATCGACATGATCGTGGACGACGTGAGCCTCGGCGGTGTCCCCGACATCGGCGACGGCGACAAGGACGAGGCCGCAGTGGCGGACAGGGACTGGGCAACGGCGGTTGACCCTGCCACCCCGCTGGCGAAGCAAAAGGAGGTCGACCCCCCCGTGGCGCAGGGGAGCGGCTCTGGCTTCACCGTCGTTTGGGACTTCAAGGGCGCTTGGGTCGCGACCATCACGCGAGAGTGTGCCAACAAGGGCAAAAGGATCGAGATGGATGTGAAGAAACTTACAAAGAAGAAGTGGCAGTCGGCGCAGTCGGTGAAGGGCTACGACTACGAGTGGGAGGGCATGACGCAGCACCAGCGCAAGCAAGCGGCTCTGGATTACCTCGAGCTCCAAATCCCCAGTCTGTTCGACTGAGGCCCGAAGCCGTATGGGCCGCAGTTGCGGTGGGGCTACTGAGTGCCCGCAGTTGCGGGGTGGCTGGGTGCGCGTGAACACGCGGAGGGCGAGGCGGTGTGAGGAGGCAGGCGGAAGGTTTAGGGTGTTCCACGGGTGCACGCCTTAGTGCGCCAACTTGTGTGGGCGAGCGTTTTTCTTAGAGAAGCATGGAGTGAAGCATCGAAACCCTGTGCGCGCGATGATTGGGGCTTCCGCGCGGGCGTTGTTGAAAAGTACCTCCTTCTTCGCCCCTCCGCATCGTCTTCAGTTGCTCCTCCCTCCTCCCCTCCCTCTTCCTAGTTCTGTAGCCCGCAGCCGAGTGCCCGGCTCGAGTCGTTCGCCACGCGGCCGCTCATGGATGTTCCCGTGGGGCGGACATGGTATGGCGAGGAGGACGGAACGCATTTCGAGGTGGAGTGGCTCCATTACGACAGCGGCTGCGCACCGAGGAAAACGAAGTATGGCACCACTGGGCTCGCCAACATCTTGGGCCGCAGTAGCGGCGTTCCGTGCCCCAAGAAGATAAAGGTGCACGCATGTGCGGATTTTCCGTGCCTAGCGAAGTGGCCCGCGTCGCAGTACGGCCTTGTTGAGCCGCCTCGCTTTCATTTGCGGCCGTCTGCTTGGCGACCGGGCGCGACGCCACCCCCCGCAGTTGCGGCTCCAGGCGGCACCGCAGTTGCGGCTCCCTCGGCCCCTGCACACATAGCACCAGCAACACCAGCAGAACTCGCAGCTCCTGCGCAAGAAGGACACGCAGCTCCAGCACCAGAAGCACCCGCAGAACCCAAACCTCCAGCAGCCCCTGTGCCCGAAGCACCCGCAGCAGCAGTCCCCCAGCTCCTCCAGCTCAAGTGCACGCAACACCAGACCCGCCTGCTGCGCAGGAGACCGCAGTTGCGGTTGAAGCTCCTGAGGGAGTGGAAGCGGACAAAGACACACCACTTCCAGCACGCTTGCCACCAGCGCGGCCGCTGCCAGAGAACTGGTCGAAGACGCAGGTCGCATTCTTCCCGTGCCCAGACCCAAAGGCTGCAGCACGAGTTGCGGCGCCTGTTGGCGACGCCTTGCGGCCACGAGTCGCGGCGCCACCCCTGGCGCCAGAGAAAGGTGTACCTGTGGAAGACGCGCCAAAGATCCAGGCCGCAGTGGCGGCGACGGTGCCTGACGTCGTGATGGCTCTCCTGAGGCAGATTCTGTCCGAGAATTCCTACATAGGGTATTCAGCTTTCATGCTGTTTGCCTTGCGGTTCGGGCGTCGACCTTACGTGTGGGAAGGCGAGAACCGCAAGGACCTCCTTGACTTCTACATGCCTTGGGCAAAGGAGAAGTGCACTGAGCCATGCGCCGTCGACGGCGTGGCGTGCGTACTCGCCGCTGCTGAGGATCTGTTCGGGGAATGGACAACGGTGGAACTCAGGCCCGTGACTCCCGAGAACCCTCTCCATGAGGTGCGCCACTGGGTGGCCGCAGTTGCGGTGGGTGGCGTGTGCTCTGAGGGGGCGGACGCGTTGAACAGGTTCTACGGTCCTCTGGGACAATGGGTCCTAGGGACTGTTTGCGATGGAAACTGCGGCATTGACCTTATGGCGATGATGTTGCAGAAACCGCAAAATGCCGAGACGCGCAAATGGCTTCGGGAGGAACTGTACGATTTCGGGGTGCGCCGCTGGGACGAACCGTGGTTGCACGACATGCTCGTTGTCACGCAGGAACTAACCTTGGAGGAGGTGCGGGCGTACCGCAGTTGCGGGGCCAGCGGCCCTGCTGGACCCATGGTCCTGCACGACTCCGAGGGCGAGGGCGAACCAGCAGAGGCGCCGAGAGAGGCGAGCGCGCCACGCCCCGCTCTCATGGCGGCGTTAGAGTGGCAGACGGGCGTGCAGGACATGGGTATATTGCTTGCCATGGCTGAGGCTATGCCCGAGGCGTTGCAGGAGGAGCAGATCAGGGCGCACGCACTGGCCAGCGCACGCCCAAAACCCGAAGTTGCGGAACAGAAGCGGCGCGTGTGCCCGCACATGCTCAGAGACCGCGAACTGGTTTGCAAAGAACTGGAGGCGCACGCACGCAGTTGTGGTTGGATGGGCGAGGGCGTTCTGCCACGGAATTCAATCGCGTCTTTTTGCGGGCGGTTCACGTGGCCGAAGGGCATGGGGGTCGTCCAGCAGCGCCAGGCCGTCTCCAAGTGGTTTCAAAACTGGCGCACACAAGGTGGACATGGCACGGCGGGCGTGCATGGCCGACGCCGCGCGCGGGGCAACCAAGGGCGCCCGAACAAGGCTCCATGGCTGGAAGCCGCTCTGTACGAGTGGTGGTCCCACATGAGGTACTCCGTGGACTGGAAGGCGGTGGCCAAGCGAACCGCAGTTGCGGAGGAGAGGCCCAAGATGTTGGCCAGGTTCTCCCAATCCCTGCTGGTTACGAAGGCGAAGCAACTCGTCGCGGACTACTGCGTGGAGACAATGAAGCGGGGAGGCAAACCGATGGTGCCGCAGTTGCGGCCTCGGTGGTGGGTGAAGTGGCGGCGCTCCTACGGCCTGAGCATGAAGAAGCCGAACCGCAAGTACAAGGTGCCAAAATGGTTGCTCCAATCTCGTTTTGAGACTATGATCTTGAACGTGGCCAGGGTCCGCGCAGCTGCTGAGGAGCTTCTGGGGTACGACCCGCACATCCTGAACTGGGACCAGTCGCCCTTTCACCACAACGAGTCGTCGTCGGCCTCGAAGCCGACCTTGGCTGTGAAGGGTGGCATTGTCCCGCTTGTCGAGGCGCATGACGACAGCAGGGCTCGGTGGACAGCGAACCTGACGGTGTCGAGCGACGCGGAGGACATCCGCAGTTGCGGACCACCGCCGGCGGAGCTAATGTTCAAGGGGGGATCTGTCATCGCTGAGGGCTTGGCCGCACATGCCCGCAGTCGCGGCTATCCGTCTTGGGTGAGCACGGCGACGTCCGAGAAGGGGTCCTACCGCGCAGACGACGTTGTATCATTCTTGCAGCGGCACTTGCGGGCCTGGCCCGACGACCCGCAGTTGCGGGGAAAGTGGCGCATCCTCATGGCCGACGACCATTCCCCGCACAAAGCAGACGCTGTGCGGAGACTCGCCTGGCAGCGCGGCTACGTGCTGATCATTCACGGCGGGGGGACGACCGCAGTTGCGCAGCCCGTGGACACGGACTTGAACCAGCACGTGAAGCGCCGGTACATTGCCCTCGAGACCAAAGCGCTGGTGCAGCAAATGGCGTTGGGGAAGCACGTGCCGCAGTTGCGGCGTTCCGATTGCGCCGACTTGATGCTGTCAGTGTTGGAGGATGTGCAGTTGCACTTGGACGCCGCGAAAGGTTTCCTGAAAGTGGGAATTCGAGCGCCCTTCGACAAGTCAGGAGATCTCGAGATTTGCCGAGAGGCGGCGGAACTCTGGGAAGCAGGGGGGCTGCGAGCAAAAGTGGACACCGCAGTCGCGGAGGTGAGGGAAGAATGCGAGCAGAAACGTTTGAAATGGTCCTACAATGACGTGCTGCGTCTCATACACGAATACGAGAAACACGACGCCACAGATTCCGTGTTGGAGAAGCTCGGCGACGAAGCGCTAGGCCAGGAGCCAGGCCACGAGGAGGGCGATGAGGAGGGCGGGGAGGAGGAGGAGGAGGAGGTGCACGAGGAGCACGAGGAGGACGAAGAGCAAGAGGAGGCCTCGTGGGCCGAGGCTCTTGCGGAACAGTGCGATGCCGCAGTTGCGGCACCTGGGCCTCAAGGATCCTCGGTATCCATGGACTGCGTGGTCGACGCAGAGGCGGCCGAGCAGGTGGCAGTGGCGACGTCCTTGGCAGAAACGCTCCGCGAGGCGGAAGATATGCTGCGCCAAGTGGGCATGGAGAAACTAGCGCAGGATTGCCGACAGCAACGACACAAACAAAAGAAGCGGTTGAGAGAGCTGGCGCGGGAGGACAACGAGGTCCTACGAGCGTTGACTGCCCAGCGAGACCACGAAGCCGCAGTGGTGGCGAAAAAGCGGCGCCTGGCTCTGGAAGCGAACGACAGGACGAAGGCGTTGCACGATCTCAAGAAGCAGATTCGAGAGGCCGAGGCCGCCTTGAGGGCAAAGAAGGAGGCCGCAGTTGCGGTGGAAACGGCTTTGGCTAACAAACACGCCCTAGCGCAGTGGAATCCCGAGGAGTTCAAGATCAAGAAAAACAGGATGGCAGCTCTGGATCGCCTGGCTCGCGGAAAAGGCGTCCTCTCAGACGAGCAGAGGGGGGAGTGGGCATGGTTCAAGACGCATTGGGACGAGGAGATGTGCAAGCAGCACAAGGAGCAATGGCCGCTCACGTTTGCTGGGTGGCTGCAAAAAGTCGCGAACGACGCGGCGTCTGGGAACCGTTCGGCGCTGTCGCAGTTCGTGCATTCGGAAACAGTGAGAACCCTGGGAGGGCAAATGGCGCTGGTAATCCCAGCCCTAGCGTGATGCAGGCCGCAGTTGCGGACCCACAGGAAGTCCAGAGGGAAGTTGTTTTTCCAAGCGGCTCCCGCGCGGGCAGGAGATGAGGCAAAACCGCAGTTGCGGTCTTCCTGCTGCTGTGAAAATAATCCTTTCACAGTCCCTTGCAATCGTCGCCCTCCTTCTGCTTCTCCGCCAGTCCATTTGTTGTTCTTTCGGTTCCTTTGAGTCCTCGCCCTCCTTCTGCCACTCCTCGAATCCTCTTTGTCTCCTCCCTCCATCCGACCCCATGCCCATTCACGATCCATTTCCGTAGCCACCGTGGCTCGAGGTGGCGCACGCGAAGACGCAAGCATGTGGCCGCCCGCGCGCCCGAGCGCATCCTCAGGGAGTATGGACCGTGGACCTCGATTCGCCAGAACGGTGTTCATCCACAACGCTGAGGAGGAGGAGGGAGGCAAAGACGAGGAAGCCGCAGTTGCGGATGATGACGACGACCAGCGGACGCAAGATGGCGACAGCACCGTCGCGTCCTCGGCTGCCTCCGCTGACGAGGCTGAGTCCCGGGGAGGTGCGGGAGCCGCAGTTGCGGCAGCACATGACTCCTACATGCCGAGAGTGTTGTCGTCGCGGAGACCCTGGAAACGGGTGCCCATCATCGAGACAAGCAATCTGTCGGAAAAACAAAGAGCTCTTGTCGACGCATGGGAGGAGAAAACGGAGTTCGAAGCGGGACGGGTCGGCTTCTACGTGGCCAACTTCGGAGGGACTGCAGCTAGACCCACGCAACGCGCGGACGAGTGGGCGCAGCTCCGCGCGAACCCTGCCCAGATCATCGCCCTCTGCGAGTGCGACGACGAGACCTGCGCGGTACTCAGTGGGGAGCACGACGCGAGGGACAGTGCAGCCGCAGTTGCGGACGATAGGTTTCGGAGTCGGACTCAATACAACTACCTGTGCGTTAAGGGCGGCGAGCCATCAGGGACCCTCCTTGTTGGCATGAGGGACCGCAGTGGCGGCCACATTGAACACGTAGACTTTGCGAGACTCTTCCACAAGCAGGAGAAGTCCAAAACGAAGAAGAAGAAGAAACAGTCCGCAGTTGCGGAGGCTCCTGCGCCAAAGCTGCACAACAAGTACTCCAGGGCGATGGTGGTGCGCGTCCACCTGGACCAGGCCGTGACCCATTTGGGGGGCTCCTTCAACGTCATGGCGGTGCACGTCCACCACAGCTTGGCCAACCAAGACTGGGGCGTCACGAAGCTCCATGAGTTCTACAACTGGTTCGTCGCCTACGTCAGGGAATGGGACGTGAAGGTCTGCATGGGGGACTTCAACATGTGCATGTTCCAGCTTGTGTCCTGGTGCCGCAATTGCGGCCTGACTGTGGACGTCGCCGCGTGGACCCCCTGGAAGACAGCAGGCGGCCAGCCCAGGGCAGACAGCATGGCGATTTTGTTCATAAACTGTCCTGGGCAGTACAAGCTTCACCATGGCCTGAGTGTTCTGCACGACCGTGAGGGCGGATTCTTGACGACCCAGCATGATCCGTCTTTCCCTGTCTTCGACTACACGAATGGCCCTGGGAAGATGCTTCAGACTTACGTGCCCAAGGCTGAGCCCGTTGAAAACAAGATGCGCGCCTTCCTGACGCCATCTGGCGAATCCTTGACCGCAGTTGCGGAGTTCGAGCAAAGGATGGCGCGCAGGGAACGCGACGATTGGGTGCGCCATCCCTTCAGAGTGAAGCAGGGCAACCTCGACGACAAGATATGGCATGGCGCCTTCGGCAGGGCGAGGCACGGAGCGCACTTCCCTCTGGTGGCTTTCACGCACAATACGTGCCGCAGGTCACCTGAAAGACTCGCCGCGAGGTTGGAACGCAGGAAGGGCGGCAGGAAGGGCGGCAAGAAGGGCGGCAAGAAGGGCAGCTACGCGGACACCGCAGTTGCGGGGAAGGGCGTCCGACCCCAGATGGGAACCGCAGTTGCGGGGAGAGACGCTGGGGCTGAGCGAGCTGGGAACACGCCACCGCCGCAAGCTGCCAACGGCGACGATGCGACCCCTTCTTGGCCGCAGTGGCGGCTGGGTCCTGGGACGCCAGCGGCAGCGGCGCATGGGAGGCGCGCAGTCCCGCCACGAGATGGCAGGGCTGGTCCTGGTGGGACTGGAGCTCGAGCGAATGGGGCGCTGATGGCGCGCAGTGGTGGCCCTCTGATCATGCCGCAGTTGCGGACAATGCCCCTGAGGGCTCGCCTCCTCAGCGTGAAGTCGAGTGGGGCTCGAGCGGGCGACCTGCCGAGCGCCCTCCGTGGAGCTTCGAGGGGCAGTGTTGGTGATGGCCGCAGTTGCGGGCAAGTGGAACATGATGTTGATTGCCGCAGTTGCGGACAGTGTACGCTGGAAAAATCATCATCATCATCAATCATAATCATCATCATATCATCATATCATACGTTCAAAGCAGTGCCGGGGCACTGCTTTGAACGCGTTCAAAGCAGTGCCGGGGCACTGCTTTCGATCGTCGCCTCGTCGCAGTTATAAGGGCTATTGGATTATTAGCGCGCGCGCTCTCTGTCGAAGTCAAAAGTAACAGTAGTTCTTCAACCGTTTCATCAATTCGACCAAGCGGGCCTCTCGCTCGCGCTAGTCGAAACCATTCGAACGCCCTTGTGCGCGTGCTGAGGGTAGGGCGCGACCCTTCTGAAATCGTATCAGTGGGCCCCTCGCGCGCGTCGGCCGCGCGCACATGTCGACATCTTTCCAAGCCATCCGTGACCGACGCGAGGTCCCCATTATCGTTTTCGGCGTGATCACCATCGGCGCCGTCATTGGGCTTGCTGTCGACATCGTCATGGTCATCGTCGTCACCAACATCGTTACTATCACCATCACCGTGCATACCGTTGTCGGCGTACGAGACGCGCTGGGAAGTGCCCGACGGTCACCGGCACCGCGGCCGCGTCGGCCGCGCCAAACTACATGGCCGCTGCGCGCGAGCCTACGCGCGCCAGCGCGGCCGCAGCGATGCATCAGCCAGCGCCAAGCACCCATCGCAATCGCCGCCGCATGGGTTTTGCAAGACGAGCTGATTCGAAAGGAATAAACTGCACCACGCGAATTTTGCGCACACAAAATCAATACCGATAGCATGTTGATTTGTTTCATATATGCGTCACATAGGTTGCACCATATAGATCGTTTCACACATTTGTGCACCACGCCATTTCACAACATCGGTTGCACGTCGAAGACTGCGCCACATGGAGTGCCCCACCTAAATTGCCCAACGCGCGCTGCTACAAACTTTGCTTGGCGCCCACGGTGGCTAACACTGGCACTTTCTAGCTACACTGCGAGAGACGGTTTGCTTCATGACCTGGGTCCGTGCCGTGATCTTGTTTCTTTATTTTACCTCTTCGAGGCGTTTCGTCTTCCTTCCTTCCGGCGTGGTGGACTCGATCGTCGATCGGGGGGGGGCGCTGCTGTTTCGTCTCCGGCCCCTTGGTCCCGTTCTCTATCGCCTGTGGCGCGGGTTTGTTGCAGGGGGGGGGGGCATTGCCCTGCATAGCACCTCTCCAATGAGAGACAGACGCGAAGAGCAGCATTCGGGCTGCGAGGTGACTTGTCGCCGCGCCTTGTCGTTGCGAACGAACGTTTTTCGGCGAGACCTGCGTGCCCCCAATGGAGAAGAGCAGCCCGCTTTGGGGGAAGAGGCCGGATGAGGGTGTGTGTTTTTCCTGTTTGCCGAACGTCTAGCATGACCTGCGGACGCCACAAGAAGAGTTTTGCCCTCGGGGAATTGTCGTGCAACGTCGCGGTAGAAGGGATATTTTCAAGTGCGTCACAAACAATCCTGTGTAATGCCATTACGAAAACAAAAGAGTCTTTGTTATACGGAGACACAGAGGACACCAGGTTGTAAAGCCGCCGCGCAGGGAATCTTGTTAATAACCCCGCGAAGATAATCTTTTTGCAGGGCACCCAGATTCTTTCTGGCAGCCAGCCGCGGAACACAGGAATAACAACGAACATGTGCAAACATCGCAAGCACAACAGAAACCATATAAAGCTATAAACATTGATCGTTTACTATCGCTGCCCTTTGGTCCTCACTCTTCGCTGCGTAGTCACAGTTTTGTTATGTTGATTCCACTGTTTTCTGGTGTTTTCATTGTTTTCATTGTTGTCATTGTCTTTAGGAGAGATTATAGGATTTGCCCCGGCACCAACATGAATATTTTTGTAGAGCCGCCACATAAATAATCCCTTGTGTAAGGCAGCCGCAAACCAGGAATGATGATGGTAAGGCCGCCACACAAGGAATCTCTTGTTGTAGAGTCGCCACACAAATAATCCTTGTGTAAGGCTTGTGTAAGGCTGTGGCAAAAAGGTTTGCAGGATTGCTGGGTCATTTTCGACAGTCAGCCGCAGAAGTCAATAATCACAAGGAAAATGAGAAAACATGGAAAGCACAACGAACAAACATGGATCGCTGTAAACACTGACTGTTTACTATCGATTCCCCTTGATCCTCATGTTGGTTCAGTTGTCAAAGCTCTGTCATGTTGATTACATTGCATTGCTGTCTTTGTCTTCTGGAGAGATTATAGAAGATGCTCTGGCACCAATACAATAATCTTGTTGTAGAGCCGCCATATAAATAATCCCTCGTGTAAGGCAGCCGCAACACAAGATTCTGTTTGGTAAGGCCGCCACACGAGGAATCCTTTTTGTAACGCCGCCAAAAAATCATCTTTAAGGCTTTGGCAAAAAGGCTTCGTTTGCAGGGCTGCTGCGGGCGATTTTCAGCAGTCAGCCGCGGACACTTACGGAAAACAATGACAAATTATGAAACCAAGGAACACACTTTTTCCTGAGCGTCCCACCCTCCACGGGGGGAAGTGGCTGTCGAACCCCGTCCGGAGAAAACAGTCGTCGGGAATCAGAGGACCGGCCACCTCTGCCGACGTCGCCATCCCGCCGATCACCCCTCGGCGAGCGCGGGCGCGCAGCAGGCAATGGAGGGCGAGCTGCAAGCGCCGAGCGTGTGGCACTAAAAAGGCAGGTGAAACAGGGAGGAGGAGGAGCCGGGGGAGGAGGAGGAAGGCCCGCTCACGGCCCCCAAGGCAGCCGGCGCGGCTGGGAGCGCCCCCGCGCCCAGCCACCAGCATGCTGCACGGCGTCGCCCTGCTTGACGTCACAGCGCTGGTCCGTGCCAGAATGCTCGCCATCCCACTCGGACAGATGGTACTCTCAGGTCCCGGCGCTGGCGATGCTGCTGGCACAAGCGCTGGCTCCCATGCGTAGCCACCTACTCCGCCCCGTGCAGGAGGCAATCGGCCATCGGCTTAAAGAGTCTCGGGCCCACCAGGTCGCAGTCGGGAACATGCAGCATCTGCCACTCGCTCCGCAATTGGCGGCATGGTCCGCTCGCACGTTCAGGGACGAGATGGCGTCGATGCTGGCGTCGGTGCTGGCGTCGGTGCTGACGCCGGCGCTGGCGAAGGCGCCAGTGTTCCTGCTGGCGTCGGTGCTGCCGTGGTGCTCGTGTAGGCGCTGGCAATGATGCCGGCGTCGGCGCCGGCGGTTGGCCTGGCGTCGGTGCTGACGGCTTTGCTGGGTGGCGCAGGCGCTGGCGCGGGTGCTGGCACCAGCGTTGCCGTCGGTGCTGATGGAGGCGCTGGCGCTGGTGCCAGCGGAAAACTGGCGTGGGTGCTGACTGCTTCGGAACTGGCGCCGGCGCTGGTGTAGGTGCTGGCGTTGGTGCCGGTGTAGGCGCAGGCGGTGATGCCGGCGTCGAAGCTGGCGTCGGCGCCGGCGTAGTAGGCGCCGGCGATTGTGCTTGCGTCGGTATGCTGGCTCCCATGCATAGCCACCTAATCCGTCAAGCATTGGTGCTGGAGTCGGTGATGGCGGCGACGGTGGCGAAGGCGCCGGCGTAGGTGCTGCTGTCGGCGCTGGCGCCAGCGCTGGTGTCGGTGCCGGCGTTGGGGTGGATGTAGGCGCCGGCGTTGGTGCTGGCGTCGGTGCTTGAAAAGGTGCTGGTGCAGGCGCTGGCGCTGGTGCCGGCCTCGGCGCAGGCGCTGGTGCTGGCGTCGGTGCTGGCGCCGGCGCTGGCATTCGCGCCAGCGTTGGTATCGGCGTCGGGGCCTTCTCGACTGCCTCCTTGCCCTCCCCCTCCTTCTCTGCCTGCTCCACCTCCTCGGCCTCCACCTCCTCCACCGCCGCCTCCCTGGTCCTCCGCCTCCTCCACCTCGTCGCCGTCACCTGCCGGCTCTCTGGCCGCTGCTGCTCCCCATCGCGATGAGCGACGTCTGGTTGCCTGCCGCCGTGAACAGCGAACGGTCGAGCTACAGCCGCCCGGTGCGCGACTGCCCCGCAGGTCGTCCGTCTCGCGGCCGGGCTACAGCCACCTGGTGCGCGACTGCACCCGCAAGTCGCCCTGCGCGCGGAGCTCCGCGGCCCACTCGACGCCCTCCGTGGCGAGGGCGTCGGCGCCGCTGTTGAGTCTGCGGCGGACGGCCTGGAACTCGAGAACCCAGCCCTCGGCCGCAAGAGGCGCCAAGCCCTCCTCGATCTCGGCCTGGAGCTCCAGCCGCCGAAACCGGCCAGTGCCGGCGCCGTAGCGGATCGCCGCCGTGTTGTCGCCGGCCACGCGGGCGCGGCGGAAGGGCAAGGCCAGGCCCCGCAGCAGGCCGAGGCCGTGGCGACATCCGACGGCCTCCGCGGGTTGCGAGCCAGGTCCGGCTGGAAGTGCCACTACCACCTCCGCCACTCTGGTAGGGGCGCCTCCGGCGAGGCGGTGGCGCCAGAGGATGGCGCCCGCTCCGCTCGCTTCCTCGCCGTCGAACCGCCGCGAGCCGCCATCGAAGGTGACCTCCAGGGGCCATGTCGCATCCTCGTGGGCTGGCGACGGCGACCACGCCACAGTCACCTCTTCGTCGGGCAGAAGGCGCTGACCAGCTCTCAGGCACGCCCGGGAGCAGCGGCAGTGAGGGCAGTGCTGGACCGACCACTCCGCGGTGGCCAACGCCGGAGGGACACGACGAGGCCGGGGCCACCAGCCGGCGCCTGCTGGAATCCAAGCTGCAGGGCTGCTTTGGCCGTGAGGCATCCGAGGAGGTCGCCGGGCGCGGCAGAGCGCCGGGCCACCGCACGTCGAACCATGGCGCCGCCTCCACGTTCCTCGCGCGCCAGCGCGGCAGGGACCGCCGAAGAACGCATCCCGAGGGCGGGGGCCGCAATCGCCGCGCAGTCCGGACAGGACGGATCGGGCGGGCCCCAGGCGTCTGGGCAAAGGCCGGCTGGCTGCCGAGCTGGGCCCGGCTGCGCGTGAGTGGCCGCGGCGCCGTCGCCCGCGTCGGGGTCATCGAGGTCGTCGTCGTCGCTGTTGTCCGCGTTGCCGCGCGCGCTGGTGGCCGCGAAAGCCCGGACCAGCCGCCGTGCCGCGTCCGGACTCTGGAGAGTGGCCCTGCCCAGCAGCGACATGTAGTGGAAGACCAGCTGGTGAGTGAAGGCGGCCACTGGCTGGGCCAGGTCGCCGGGCGCGCGCAGCGCCTCGCCGAAGGCGGGAGCATCGGCGGCAGGGAACAACCGGCGCCACGCGAGCGCCACGGCCGGGCACCAATGCCAGAGGTGCTCTGCTCCGGCCTCCCCGGCGCCGCAGAGCGGGCACGAACCGTAACCGCTGGGGCCCCAGGCGTCCGGTGGAGCGAGGCGGGGCCGCGCGGCCTGGAGACGCGCCGCGTCGGCGCGGAGCTCCTCCGGCAGCAGATGCAGCGGGCGGGCAGCCCATGCGTGCCCGTCGGCCCACGGCCCGAAGCAGTCCGCACACCACTCCAGCGCGGGCTGCCCGCTGTGAGCGGTCCGCCAAGCGTGGCAGGCTGGTCGGGCGCACACGCAGCACAGCCGGGGCGGGCGCTCGTCCGAAGGCCGCCACCGAGCCGCCCCGGGCAGGCCGTTTGCCAAGAAACGCAAGATGTGGAAGGCCGCCGTGTAGCTCCGGGCCACTCCGAGGAGCACCCACTCGTCACCGAGGCTGGGCGCCCACCGTCGCGTTGTGGAGCGCTCCAGTAGCCAGTCCCCGAGGCACCGAGCGCGGGCGGCCGCCCAGGCCGCCACGTAGAGCGCTCGGCCGAGGCGGGCGGCGCGAAGGCGCGGCTGTGGCCAAAGCCGCGCGCCGGCGGCGCGGCGGAGCTGGAGCGCCGCGTCTGCGAGGCCGAGCGGGCCCCCGCGCGGCCGCGGGGCAAGCGGCGCCGGCTGGGGTTGCTGAGCCCACTGCTGGAGGCGGCCCCACCACCACCCAAGCTCCTCGCGCAGCGGGCGGGGGCCCCAAGCGTCGCGCCGCACCGAAGCCAACGCCGCAGTGGCACGGGCGGCGGCCACCGGGCATCTCGGCGCCCCGCGGGCTCCGCAGTAGGGGCCGATTCCTGTGGCCACCCACGTGGGACACCAGCGCGTGCCTGCGATGCGGAGCGCCGTGGCCATCGCATGGGTCGCGGCGGACTCGTCCGCCGGCAAGGGGAGCCCGACGTGCGTGGGGTATTCCGTCAATGGTGCGGCGTAGGAATTCCAAGCCGCCGCGCGGCGTCCGGGGGAGCCGACCGCCCCGCCGAGGGCGGCGCCCCGCTCGCGAAGTCGGCCGGAGGCGCGGCGCCAAGAACCCTGCCGCACCGCCGCAAGGGCGCCCGCGGACCACCCCCTCGGTGCGCCAGCCGCCAGTGCGCGCGAGCCCAAGGCCGCGCCCAAGTACGGCGAGGCCGGGCGCGCGGCGGCGCGGCCGAAGGGCGACGCCGCCATGCAGGTGGCCCAGCGGTCCAGGTGTGCGGCTGGCACCAATGCTGTCTTCACAGAGCAACCGCACGCGCGCCCGAGGATTCGCCAGCCACGGACCGCGTCTTCCCCGCATCGGTGCGCCAGAACGTCCCGGACCAGCTCTGGAATCAGGCCGGTGATGTGCAAGTCGCCGCCGTTGTCCACCATGCTGACGGGGAGGTCCGCGCCCGTCCGCCGCACCGCCAAAGGAGCCCCCGGCAGTGCCAGGAGCGCGCAGGAGTGCGCCTCGACACACAGGCCGGCCACCCAGGAAGCGTACACCAGGTAGATGGACACCCGCAGGGCCTGGCGGGGTCCCACCACGAGGCAGGCGGTGTCGTCCATGAAGGCGGGGTCTGCCACTCCGAGCGCGCGCTGCAGCCCCGCGATGATGGGGTCGTAGCAAACGTTCCACAGGAGGGGCGAGGCGGTGCCGCCCATCCCGATTGATCGTCTGAGGCGCCTTGGGGGCCCGCCCCGGCCTGCCCGGAGGGCCCGGACGCTGCGGTCCACCACGAGACTTAAGAAGCCGTTGGTGACCCAGGCTGGAAGGCGCCATCGCTCGAGCAACTCGCGGAGCCAGGCCCAAGACACCCGTTCGAAGGCCTTTGATTGGTCCGCGCACAATGCCGCAGTGGCCAGACGAAGGTCGCCCTCCTCCACCTCGCCGATATGGCGCTCGATCGCTGGTGCGTCTGGCCCAAGAAGTGCCTGCCAGAGCGGGCCTGGCGGAGAGGCTGGGCGCGGGGCCGGGTCCTCCAGGTGCCGGAAAGCGGCCGCGATGTTGGGGCCGCGCGAGCCGCCCGCGACCGCCGCCTGCCCCTCAGCGAATTGGGCCTCGAGGGCCGGGCCTGCGGCCGAGGCAAGCGCGGCGCCGTATAGCCTCCGGAAGCAAGTCGGCAGCTGGAGGGGCCGCATGTCGCCCGCTTGCTCCCCATCGGGCTTCTTCAGTATCCATATGAGCAAGTCCACCGATGGGCCCAGCACGGTGGGAAGCACTTGCGGCCACAACTGCGCGGCATGGAAGGCCTGTCCCAAAAGCGCAGCCACGAAGCGGGCGCCGATGTGATAGCACTCGTAAGGCTCAGCGTCCAGGCCGGCGGCGGAGCCGCAGGGCCCAGGCACCAAGGAGGCAAGGCGCCGCCAGCGCGGCCGCGGGCGTGCTGGCAAGTCCACCGCGCGGTGCAAGAAATAATCATCCAGGAGAGCAGAGGCCCGGGCAGGTGTGGGCGGCGCTGAGCCCCACAGCGGTTCCCGATTCTCCCAAAGGATCGCCTCCACTTCAGCTGGCTCGTCGTGCCACCGGCCGTGGGCATCGCGGACACCGCGGAGTGAGTGGACGCGGTTGAAAAGCTGGCGCCCTATGCGGAAGGGCTCAGCGAGCGCGGGCCTGGCCGCCGAAGCGCCGCGCTCCCACGGCCGAAGCCGCACTCGGCGGTGGTGGTGCTGCTCCCGTTGCCACAAGGCGAGCCATGCGGCAAGCGCCTCCTGGTTCAGCTCGCGGCCGTCCCAACCAAGGGCGCGCATCCACTCGCCAGTAGGTCCAGAAGGCGCATGGGTACCACCACGGGCGGCAGCGCGAGCAAGCTCCGTGCCAGGTTCCGGCAGGGGGCGCCGCCTGCGCCAGTCCTCCCACCAGCTGGCCAGCATAGCCGAGAGGGCGGCACGCCCATACAGCATCAGGGCAGGGAGGACGGGAACCTCCTGGCCGGCGTCGTCGGCATCTTCTCCACCTCTTCTTCCTGCTGCAGCAGCGCGTCCCCCTCCAGCACCCTCGCCTCCGGGTAGGTCGGCCTCGCTTGCAGGAATCTCCTGGCCGGCGTCGTCGGCATTTCCTCCTCCTCCTCGTCTTCCTCCTCCTCCACCTCCTCCTCTTCCACGGCGCCTGCGCCCTCGCCCTCCTCCATCCCCTCCAGGCGGGTCAGCTGCACCTTCGCCGTCGGCTCCGGGCGGGCCGTAGTCTGTGCCGTAGATGTCCGCGTTGAGCCTGTCATGCAACGCGTCCTCCGGGCCCGCCGGTCGGTCTCCCCATGCCGCAGGGCGCAATCCTGAGAGGTCGACGTCTGGGAGGTCAAACGCTTGCCCCAGCAGCGCGTACCGCCTCCGCAAGTCCATGAAGGCCTCCTGGGGGAGGGCCTTGAACGTGGCCGGCGTGAGAGTACCGCCGTACCCTGCTGCACCTCAGGGCCGGCGAGAATAGCGGCATGATCGGAGAGGGGCAATCTCCATACCAAATGTGGTCTCCAGCGCCACGCCTCGAGCGGCGCCGCCACGAGATCCAGCTGAGCAGGAGGGCCGCGCGCTCCGCGTCGTGTGACCGCGGCGCCAGTGACTGCGGTGAGGCCGTGTGCGTGGAGAAGTGCATGAAATTCCGCAGCCAGCTCCTCCTCCCCGTCCCGCGGCTCGTGCAACTGGAAGTTCACATCGCCGCCGAGGTAAGTGGCCACCTCGGGGGCTGCAGGAAGAGCCGCACGCACGGCCGCCAGGGTGGCGCGCTGTGCGCCCGGCGGCAAGTACAAGGAAACGAAACGGACCAAGGAGCCGGCGATGATCGTGTGGACGGCCAGTGCACACCCAGGCACTAGCTCCGCAACGGTCGTCGCCTGCAGCGTCGCCGGGAGCAGCACGGCAACGCCGCCGGTAGCTCCGCCGCCTGGCCCAACCTGTGCCGGAGAAGAGTGGACCGTGGCCGGCGGAAACTGGGCTGCCCACAGCGCCTGCTCTGCTGCGCCCCAGTGCGTCTCCCCGAGCAGGACGATGCGCCCAGCGTCGAGCCACCCCTGGACCATCCGGCGCTTGGCCGAATTGTTCGTGGCGTGGGGGTCGACCAGCCACCTGATGTTCCAAGCGGCGAGGCGGAGGCCGGCGCCCGCGCGGTCCTCGCGCAGCGCGGCCAACAGTTGCGAGAGGCCTCGGCCTTCGCAAAGGCGGCCCCATGTGGCGCCCGGCGGCACCCGGGACCTGTGGAGGAGCAGCCACAAGGCGTTCGCCGAGCGGACCCTCGCTGACACCCCAGCGGCAGCGAGAGCGACCGCAAGCCTGTCCCGGACCGCTGCTCAAGCACGCGCGCGGGCCTGGGGCAGTGGGGCGCCCGGAGGCGGCCGCCCGAGGGCGTCCAGGAGGAGGGCGGCGTCCGGATCCATCACTGGGCGCGGCGGCCGTCTTCGGCCGCTGGGGGGTGAGCTGCAGCAGCGTGCGCAGCACTGGAGGCCGGCAGACCGGCTGCGGCGGGCACCGCGGGTGCGGCGGCCGGAGCGGATGCAGGACCGTCCTGCGGATGCTCCGCATCAGGTCCGGCCAGGCGCTGGGCGGGTCGCCGTGCGCCAAGCATGTCGCCGACCAGGTCGAGCGGTACAGGCCACTCGCGCGTGGGGCGGGGTGGGCCAGGAAGGCCGTCCACGTCCGCAGCAAGCCGGCGGTGCTGGGAGAGCAACGCGGCTGGCGCGTGGTACGCCCGCGGATGCCCTGTCCTTCCCTGGAGCCAATCGCGTAGTGGTCCGCGGAGCCGCACCTGCAGGGCGGTCACGTCCAAATGGCTCCCGACCGCATCGAACAACTGTCGGGCCTCCAGTCCGAGCCCCGCGAGATAGGGCCCATGGCCCGTGGCAGCCGCGCGCTCTGCGGGGGAGGGCATCCTCACCCCGTGGGCTGCGCCGTGGGTCTCCACCCAACAAGCGAATCTCTGTGCCTCGAGGTTGTTCTCCAGCGACCTCCCTCCCAGGACGAGCCCGAAGGCGGGGAGGAGGTGCCTGGGGAGGATGCGGCGGAATCGGGCCGCGACGTCGTTCAGCGTGAGCTGCCGCCAGGGCGCGTCGGCCGCGTATAGCATCGTGCGCGGGTGGTACTGGGGAGTGCTGTGCCGAATCTGATCCCCGAGCCCTGTGGAACGCGTCATCGGCGGAGTACCTCCATCGTCCCAGTGGGGTGCGAAGCCGCCCTCCCAGGGAGCCGGCCGGCGGACAGGCGCGAGGCTGGGATCCAGCACGATCGGCAGCGTGCTGAGGTAAAGGCGCCTCCGCGGGAAAGGAGCCCATGCCCTGGAGTCCACCACCAGTACGTGTCCACCGTCGTCGAGATCGCCGAGGGCCCTGGTCATCGCCGCCCTATGGAGGGGGTGGGTGGTGGCTGCACTTTCCACCACGGCGTGAACGTGACAGTCGGGCCGCAGGCCCTGCAGGCTCCAGACAACCAGCGGTATCGTCCAGAAGAGGTACGAGTCGTCGCCGCATAGGCCCTGGCGGCCTTGGTGCGGGCCCGCGGCATGCAGCTGCTGGGGAGGGGTGCCGGCGATCACCAGCACTAGGCTGCCTGGCGGGAAGCCCCGGCCGAAGCGGGCCAGCGGAGGGTCCGCCCCGCGGAAGAGGTCCCAGATGTCGCCAGCGAGCTTGACGTGAGGCGTCGTACCTGTGAGGCGAGCCTGGGTGGCCCAGCTGCGCTCAACCGCCGCGGCAAGTGTCGCGTCAGCCTCGGCGAAGCCTGACTGGGCTAATCCAGGATGGCGGAAGTCCCGCAAGAGTCCGTCCAACGCCACGCGCGTCATGCCAAGGCTGTCGAAGAGCGAGAGCAAGCAGACCGGCTGGGCAGGCAACGCGGCGGCCGTGTCGCTGGGCGCCGCGGCCTGAACGGCGGGCTGGTCCAGGAATCCAGCCCAGCTCTGGAATGCAGGGTCGCCTGGGCCCGTGGGGTCGCGGTCATGTCCAGGTGCCGCCGTTTCCGCTCCCGCCTGCCGGACGCGCATGCGGCGAGGCAAGGGGGGCCAGGCCCCGTGGGCGACGTCCTCGAGGCCCGGCTCGGCGGGCACAGGGGATCGGCGCCGGACTCCCGCCAGTCGCGGGGCAGGGCCAGCTGAGCCGCGGCGGCGGGCCGCAGCGCGGGCCCCGGCGCCGCTAGCACCATGTCCGCGCCCTCGGTCGCGGCCCCGGCTGCCGAGGGGCGCCGTCGCAACTGCGCCGTCCGCGCGGTCCCCGGACGAAGGGGGGGCACCTGGTGCCGCTGCGGCGGGCGCTGCTGGTGTGCCCGGCGTGCTCCGGACGGGGTTCCGTGACGTCGATGCTGGTGGTACCGGCGCCGGTGTTGCTGCTGGAGTCGGAGCTACTGGCGCTGACGTCGGTGCCGCTGGTACTGACGTCGGTGCTGCTGGTACTGACGTCGGTGCTGCTGGTACGGACGTCGGTGCTGCTGGTACTGACGTCGGTGCTGCTGGTACGGACGTCAGTGCTGCTGGTACTGATGTCAGTGCTACTGGTGCTGACGTCGGTGTTTCTGTTGGAGTCCGAGCTGATGTCAGTGCTGCTGGTGACGGCGGCGCTGGTGCTGGTGCTGGCGTCAGTGTTGCTGCTGGTGCGGGCGCTGTCGTCCGAGTTGGTGCTGGAGCTGACGCCGGTGCGGCTGCTGGTGCTGGCGTCGGTGCTGAAACCGGTGCCGACGTTGACGTCGGTGCTACTGCGCGTCCTAGCGCCGGTGCTGCTGCTGTCGGTGGTGCAGCTAGGTCTGGAGCCACCGTCGGTGCTGCTGTGGACGTCGGTGATGCTGCTGGTGCGGACGTCGGTGCTGCTGCCGGTGCTGGCGCTGACGTCGGTGCTGCTGCTTGCATGGTCGTCGGCGCGGCCGTCTGGCCGGATCCGCCGCCGCCATTGCGGTCACTGCTGAGGGCCTGACCGTCGCCCGAAAGGTCTGCAACAGCACCAAGATGCAACGCCCTCGCTCCGCCTTGGTGGGCAAGCTGCCCGGGATGCTCTTCTCCGAGGCGCAAGGGGGCAGTCTGGCCCGGGGCAAACAGCTGCGGCCGCCCTTGTGGCGGCAGTGTCGGGGGGGCCTCGGCGGAGGCGGGGCCGGCCCTGGGCGCGGCAACGGCTGCCGGCGCGGGTGCTACTGGCGAGACTGGAAGCACGGGCGCTGGCGCCGCAGCACCAGTTGGCAGCGCGAGCGCGCCCGAAGGGCCGGAGAGCGATCCGGTGGCGGGCGCTGCAGGGGGAGCCGTGCCAGCGCTGGAGGCTAGCGCTGCTGCTTGCACGAGTCCATGCTGCGGGCGACCGTTTAGGTAGCCACCGCCTGGCGGCGGGGTGGCTCCCGCTGCAGCGTCTGCAGGGGGAGGGGCCGCGGCCGCGGCAGGAACCTGCGCAGTGGAGGGCGCGGGGGCGCCGAGGGTGGCGCCATCAACGTCCATTCCACTGGTCCCTCCAAGCCCGTCCTGCCCGGCCGCGTCGGTGGCGCTCGCTGCTGGCGCCGCCGGCGCCGCTGGGCTCACGCCAGGTGCCTGGGCAGCGAGCGTCGCGTGAACCAAAGCGTCCAAGGCCGCGCTGGCCTCTGCTGACAGTGCGTAGCTGGTGTGCCCGTGTCTGCGGGCGCTGGCGGCGTCCTGCACCCGGCTGCCTGGGAGCGGCACGCCTGGCCTCACGCCGCGCCGCCCGTGCTGCCACGGCTCGAAGGGCTGGCGCCGGCGGGCAGGACTGCCAATCTGGAGCTCCGTGAGGAGGTCCTCCGCGGCACCGGCGTCCTGTTGCCACAGCTGCGCGATGCCCAACACCTCCAGCAGCCAAGCAACGATCAGCATCGCCCACTGCCACCTGATTGGGGGTTGCGGGCGCTGGGAAGCCGTGATGTGGGCCACCAGCCAATGCGCCAAGAGATCCGCATATCGGGCCGCTGGCGTGTCCGCGACTGGCTGAAGCGCGAGCCGGGCGGCCGCCCTGGCTGGGTCCACCAACGCCGACGGGAGAGGGCCTGGTGGAGCTGGTGGATCTCCGAGGTGCTGTAAACGCTCCCGGAAAGTACGGGGGTCACGAGGCGGGGCGGTAGGAGCTGGTGCTGCAGCTGCCGGCGGCGGCGCCGCCGCGGCTCGCCGGGTCGCCAGCGCAGGGCCCGAGGGAGGGCGCCGGGCGACCCACACAGGGCCATCGGCCAGCTCCACGTCCACGTGCAGGAATCCATCGAGTTGGTGAGCCGCGGCCCGGCCGTCAGCCTCGGCGGGGTGCACCACCGCGATCCACGCTGGCAACGTAGGCGTCCACGACAGCTCCTCCCCTGGTGCGCGGAGGCGCAGGCGGCTCCCCGCGGCGACGCGAACGAGGAGGAGCTCGCCGGGAAGCAGGTGGTCGCTCCAGCCATTGAGGCCCGAGACCCCGCCCTCCTGCCGGAAGGCGGCCCCCGCCCCCAAAGAGGAGTGGAGAGTCTGCGAAAAGTGGTCCTGGCATCCTAGCGGCAGCGGCGGGGGGCGGGAGGCCGGGCGGGTGGGCTCCGCTGGCACCCAGAGGCGCGCGTGCACCACGGTCCCGAGGAAGAGCATGCGCGTCCAGACGTCTGCCCAACTGTCCGCATCTGCCTGGCCGCCCGACGGCCATGGGCCCGTCCGGAACTCCAGCAGCCGGGGCACCGCCGGACCAAGAGCGGCTCCCGAGGGTTCGAGGGGCGTCCTCTGTGCCACCTGCGAGAAAGGTGGAGCGCCCTCCAGCCGCGGCGCCTGGGCGCGACGCGGCCGCCAAGAGCTGGCGAATCGCGTCAGGCGTGCGCGGGGCGCGGTGACCTTGCGTCCGAATGCGGGTCGATCCAAAAGGAAACGCCCGGCAAGGCACCCCGGCAACCGTCACTTGGCCGCTGCTCCCCACCTGGATGCGCATGCGGTCGGCCGCAGGCGCCGCGACCCGAACAAGGCTCATGTTGTCGAACCTGTCGGTGGATGGGTCCAGGGCGTTGACTGTCGAGACGTGGACGGGGTGCGCCAGTAGGTCCTGCAGGCGGCGCGCGACGTCCCCGTCGGAGACCTGGTTTCTGGTGACCACCAGCCAGAGAAGATCATGGCCTGCCGTCGGCCCCGTAGTGGAGAGGAACCCCCGCGGCCTGTGGGCGTCACCAGCCCAGAGGATGCGGCTGGCCGGCGCGGCCGGGGAAATCCACTGGTCAAGCTGTGCCGCACGGACCACGCCCTCCGTGACTGCTGGGAGGAGGTCCAGCAGTAACAGCCCATCGATCCGCGCTGCGACGCGGCCACCCATCTGGAGAGCGGGCTCCTCCGCTGCGGCCACCGCTGCTGGGATGCTGCCGCGGGCCATCGGGATGTGCACGGCATGGTGCGTATCTCGATCCCGCCACCAAGTCAAGGTGAAGCCCTGGTGCTGGATGGCTGCGAGAGCACTTCCCAAAGTTGCGATGTCTGGGGCCGCTGGCGCTGACGTGACACGGATTGCGTGGTAAAGGAGTGGCGCCACGTGGGACCCCGCCTGGTGTGGATCGCTTCCGGGTCTGAGGGATTCGGTGGCCCACTCCATACTCAGGCCACGCGCCCTGGTCGCAGCCTGGAAGCGAAGGAGGGCCGCGTGCACGTGCGGGTCCAGGCCTTCGTGGAGTAGGATGTGCAGGCATTCGCTGGCCAGCTCGGCCGCTCCGGCCCAAGTCACGATCGTCTCCACAGGAGGGCGGGCTGGCTCGGGGCGCAAGGGCACCTGGAGGGCGAAGCACTGCACGGCGCGGCCGCGATCTGTCAGCGGCTGTCCGACCGCTGTCAAATGGGCTGCCATCGCGAGGTTCCGGGCTCCCCACTCGGCATGCGCCAGAAGACACAAGTCCGTGCCCGTTGCTACGCCCGGCGAGGCAGTCCGCCGGCAAGCGATAGCGAGGATGTCCACCGCTCGGTCGGCAGCGGCCAGCGCGGCCCGCAGAGCCTGGAGGCCGTCGTGGCGTAATCCTATGGCCAGCAACGCCGGGGGGAGGTCGTCGGCTGCCGCGCTGTCGGAGCTCGGCAGACCAGCTGCGGCAGCGTAGTATGCGTCCCTGCCGTCCTCCAGGCATGGTACGTCGAGGGCGTCCCCGTCCCGCGTGCCCACGAGCGCGTGGGTGCCCGCAGCCACGACCATGTAGGGGCTGACCTCCTGCACTGCTACTCGTACCACTTCCGGTGGGAGGCGGGTTCGGCCTTCGCCCGGCCAGGTAAGGCTGGTCAGCCTCATCAGCAAGCGGGCCCATGCCCCCGACGTGACCAGGGGCGCCTCGCCGCCAGGGCACGGGGATGGTTGTGTCGGCGCCGTGGCCGAAGCGGACGGCGGGCCAGGCGGGGGAGAGCCTGGCGGCGGCGCGGCTCCTCGGGGGGCTGCAGGTACTGGTACTGAAGTCGGTGCTACTGCTGGAGTCGGAGCTACTGGTCCTGACGTCGGTGCTGCTGTTGCTGGCGTCGGTGCTACTGGAACTGACGTCGGTCCTACTGGCACTGACGTTAGTGCTGCTGCTGCAGTCGGAGCTACTGGTACTGCCGCCGGTGCTGCTGGTACTGCCGTCGATGCTTCTGGTCCTGACGTCGGTGCTTCTGGTGCTGGCGCCGGTGCTGCTGGGAGGAACGTCGGTGCTACTGGTACTGACGTCGATGCTGCTGCTGGAGTCGGAGCTACTGGTACTACCGTCGGTGCTGCTGGTAGGGACGTCGGTGCTGCTGGTACGGGCGTCGGTGCTGCTGGTACTGACGTCGATGCTGCTGCTGGAGTCTGAGCTACTGGTACTGACGCCAGTGCTGCTGGTACTGCCGTCGGTGCTTCTGGTGCTGACGTCGGAGCTACTGGTACTGACGTCGGTGCTGCTGGAGCTGACGTCGGTGCTACTGGTAATGCCGTCGGTGCTACTGGAACTGCCGTCGGCGCTGCTGCTGTAGGCGGAGCTACCGGTACTGACATCGGTGCTGCTGGTACTAACGTCGGTGCTAGTGGTACTGACGCCGGTGCTGCTGGTACTGACGCAGGTGCTGCTGGTACTGCCGCCAGTGCTGCCGGTACTGACGTCGTTGCTGCGGCCGGAGTCCGAGCTACTGGTACTGACGCTGGCGCTGCTGGTAGGGACGTGGGTGCTGCTGGTAAGGACGTCGGTGCTGCTGGTACAGACGTCGGCGCTGCTGCTGGAGTCCGGGCTAATGGTACGGACGTCGATGCTGCTGGTACTGACGCCGGTGCTACTGATACTGACGTCTGTGCTACTGGCACTGACGTCGGTGCTACTGGCACTGTCGTCGGTGCTGCTGCTAGAGTCGGAGCTGATGCCATTGCTGCTGTTGACGTCGCCGCTGGTGCTGTCGTCTGTGCTGTTGCTGGTGCGGGCGCTGCCGTCGGAGCTGGTGCTTGCGTCGGTGCCGCTGTTGACGTCGGTGCTGCTGCTGGAGATGGAGCTGACGTCAGTACTGCAGCTGACGTCGGTGCTGCTGCTGGTGCTGGCGTCGGTGCTGAAGCCGGTGCCGACGCTGACGTCGGTGCTTGTGCGCGTCCTAGCGCCGGTGCTGCTGTTGACGTCGGTGCTGCAGCTAGGTCTTGAGCTGGCGTCGGTGCTGCTGTGGACGTCGGTGATGCTGCTGGTGCGGACGCCGGTGCTGCTGCCGGTACTAGCGCTGACGTCGGGGTTGCTGCTGCTGGTATGGCCGTCGGTGCGGCTGTTGAGGTCAGTGCTGCTGCTGTTGATGCTGTCGGCTGCGACGCTGTTCCTGCGGGCGTGGGCCTCGATGCTGTCGCCGGGCGCGCCCCCTGCTGGTAGCCCTCGATGGCGGCGAAATCGTTGCCTGCCGCCAGACTTTGCGATGGGGCTTGGCCCGGCTCTGCCGCGCGATCGGAGGCCGCGGAGGCCGGTGGGCCGTCAGGGGCGCCGCCGACAAGGCCTGGCCGAGACGGCCTCGTGCCACCTTGCTCCACGTTTCTGAGGGCCGCGGCGGCGGCAGGCGATGCAGCAGCTGTCCCCGGTTCGGGGCCCGTCGGGATTGCTGGCGCCACACTGTCGGTGGCCGTGATGCCGTCGCCGCCCAGGTCTGCTACTAGCGCTGGCTCCGACGCCGGACCTCTGGACCCCTGGGCCGTCGGATGCGCGCCAGGCAGGCGGTCGTCCATGGAGTCGCCGGACGATCTGCCTGCCGCTACGGGGGAGGTCTCCAGGCCGCTCGTCGCCGCCTGGTCGTGGTCGTTGCTCGACTCCGCGGCTGCTGCACGCTGGGCGACGCCGCCCTGACCTGCCTCGTTCGCAACTGCCCGAGATTCGGGGAATGCCAGCCCATCCTCGTCGCGGGCGGCTGAGGGTTCCGGTCCTGACGTCGGTGCTTCTGGTGCTGACGTCGGTGCTTCTGGTGCTGGCGCCGGTGCTGCTGGGAGGAACGTCGGTGCTACTGGTACTGACGTCGATGCTGCTGCTGGAGTCGGAGCTACTGGTACTACCGTCGGTGCTGCTGGTAGGGACGTCGGTGCTGCTGGTACGGGCGTCGGTGCTGCTGGTACTGACGTCGATGCTGCTGCTGGAGTCTGAGCTACTGGTACTGACGCCAGTGCTGCTGGTACTGCCGTCGGTGCTTCTGGTGCTGACGTCGGAGCTACTGGTACTGACGCCGGTGCTGCTGGAGCTGACGTCGGTGCTACTGGTAATGCCGTCGGTGCTACTGGAACTGCCGTCGGCGCTGCTGCTGTAGGCGGAGCTACCGGTACTGACATCGGTGCTGCTGGTACTAACGTCGGTGCTAGTGGTACTGACGCCGGTGCTGCTGGTACTGACGCAGGTGCTGCTGGTACTGCCGCCAGTGCTGCCGGTACTGACGTCCAGGAGCAACATAACCCATATTGTGTTTTCTCCGCTTTCCCTTGGTCCTCATTGTTTTTCGGTTACATGCTCGCGGTATTTGTTGTGTATATTGTTTTTCTCGTTTCTCTTGTATTTTGGAAGGTTCACAAGAATTTGTCCGGGCTTTAGAAGAGAACTGTTGCAGGGCCGCCGAAAAAAATAATCCGGCGGCCAAAAAATTAATGTTTTTGTTTCGTAACGCCGCGACAACAAGACGAATTTGTCTTAAAGCCGCCACGAAAAAGGAGCCCTGTTGTAAGGCCGCCGCAACATGAAACCTTCTGCGCCGCAGCCGGGTTTTTCTCGGCAGCCAGCTGCGGGAATCACATGGAATTGAGAGAAAACAGCAAGGCGCAGGGATAAACAACGAACCGCATAAAAAGGTAGTGTGGTTTCATACGTGTCTTTTGGTCTTCATGTTGGTTTGTTGTGTTTGTGCGGTCACCTTATGTTGTCCTCACTATTCATCGTGATTTGCAGTGTTCCCTTTGTCTGTCGGAAGGATTACAAGGAGTTGCCAGGGCACCACACACCATACTCATTCGGTAAGGCCGACACAACATGAATTATTCTTGCAAGGCCGCCACAAACAGATGTTCTTTAAGGCCGCCATACTAGGAATCCTTCGATGGGCTTCCACAGAAGTGCTTATGTGCATGGCCTCCACAACAAAGAACCCTTCTGTAGGTCGCCACAAAAAAACGCCAAGAAACCAACCGCACTTGGAGCAAATTGTGAGGACCACAGTGCGTGTGCTGGTGCCCACCACAGTGGCACGTGTGCGCATGAGTGTACGTGCGCAATGTAATGTCAACAGTGCGCGCGTGCAGAACAACAAATTCATGTTCCTGTATGCCTCAGGTTACACGTGTTTGTCACAATTTCTGTGCACGCGATGCGCATTGCCATACCGGCAATGCACTTCGCAGCGCCACCCGCTCTGCAATGCTAGTGTTTTCTTTTGCCCATCACTATGACTATGTTTAACGGCCACGGCCGGCATTGCCAGCGATCTTGTGCACCGCGCGCTGTGCACCGCCAGCCGGTATGCATGGATCGACGTGTTATGTTACTGGCAGTTGCAATGCGCGGTGTCAGGCGTGTTCGGAACGGGGCAAAGGAACACGATGATAATGAGGGCGCGGGCGGGAAAGTTGAGGCGATGATTGAGACGATGAGGAACAGGTATGGAGCAAGAGAGGGGAGGATAACGACCAGGATGAAGGTGAGGAATTGACATGGCTCTTTCCCGGGAGCTTGCTCAACAGGAGGCATATGTCACAGAACGCCGCCCCCCGTCCTCGCCCATCTTTAAATGTGCAAAGGGAGGGGCTCGTCAACTGCCGCGCATTGTTGCGCGCTTCGGCGGTGCAGCCGAGCGCTGCGGCGCACAGTGCTCGAGCGCACTAGGGTCCGCGCGTGCGCCGCAGTGCATATGTTCATTCCGCTGCCTGCGTGCCACAGGGCGCCTGCTTGCGCTTTAATGCCCGTGCGCGCGCATGCGCGGCGCCCCGCGTGCGGAGCAATGCCTGCTCGCACCGCGGCGCGCCAGCGCGCGCGCGCCCGCGCCGCGTCGCCGTCGTTCCTGCAACATCTTCGGGGGGTCCCACGGCGAACCCAACGGCAGCCCGTTCGACGCAATGCTTGTGTGCAACGCCAGGATTGCACGCGGCAGCCTGCACGCGCGCGTTCCACGACGCGCGCATGCAGCGCAAGTCTTGCGCGCGCCGCAGTGCCGAGAGAGAGCGCGCGAGCCGCAAGTTCTTCGCGCGCGGGCCGCAGCGCGCGCGCAACGCATTGGGCCGCGCGCGCGCTGCGCCTGCTGGCGCTGCCCATTCGCCAGCAGGGACTCATGCGCCGCAGTCGTAAGCACCCACATTACGAAAGTGGGCAGTTTTGCCGGCCTGGTCTTACATGCGCGCGCAGCGCGGCGCGCAGTGCCCCGCCCCGCCACTCGCCCCGCTTTGAATGGAGGGGGAAGGGGGACTCGCCAACAGTTGCGCGTCGCTGCAGGCTTTGGCGGCGCAGCCGGGCGCTGCGGCGGGCGGAACTTGAGCGCGCCACGCGGCGCGCTTTCGCCGCTGCTGCGTTTGCGTTCGCCCCTGCGCCCGCGCGCGCCAGTTCGCCTGCTTGCGCAGTAAGTTGATGAGATCCACAGTTTTTTAAGCGATGTTGTGGGCAACATCGCAAATGAGGTGCGGAAGGCGGTGAGGGAGGCGGGCGTGCGATGACGAATACGGTAAAAGTGGCGAGCGCGCGGGGGAGGTTTGGCGACCGCGGGGAACTTGAATGGCGCATGGGAACACTTAAGTGGACGCGGGGCAGATTCGATTGTCATGGGGGGATGGGGAAGCCATGGGGAAGTTCAGATAAGCATGGGGAAGTTCAAAACGGCGTGGGCAAGTTCAAAACGGCATGGGGAAGTTGAGAACGTCGTGGAGAAGTTCAAGACGGCATGGGGAAGTTGACAACGGCATGGTGAAGTTCAACAGGGCATGGGAGAGGTATTATGGATAATTCGGGAAGTTAGATTTGGCGCGGGTAGGATTCGGTCGGTGACGAGGGGGGGCGAAATGGCGCGGGGGGAGGTTTGGGAGGCACGGGCGTGGACCACCTCTCTGGGAGACCTGTCGGGGGCTTGTTGAATTCATTGTTGGGGCCGCAGGGGGCCTCCAATGGGGGGCATTCGGGGACTCTTGGGAGCCGGTTGCCGGTCACGGGGGCGATTGTTGGGGAAGGGCTCCCATTGGGGGCCTCTTAGGCCATCTTAGATGGCAGTGTCGAGACCTTCTTGCACCGTCTCGGGGCCATTCTGCCAGCCTCTTAGGCTGTCTTGGGAGGATGTGGGGAGCTTTGGGGCCGTTTTCGGCGGCCGGAAGCCCGGAACTACAATGATGCCAACATCTGGCAAAGCAAGCGACAGGAACATATTCTTAGGTTAGCCGCGGGGGCCGCTCTCGCGGCCGTCTTGGACAATTATGGGGCTATCCTTCGGCCTTCTGGTGTTGTCTTGGGGGCATCTTTCGGGCTTGCCAACGGCGCCCGCGCGCGCCGCGACGCGCTAGAGCGCGAGCGCGCCGCGCGGGGCCCGTCCTCGCGACAGCGCGCGGGCTTTCCACGGCGAACCTATCGGCTGCCCGCGCGACCCAATGCTCGCGCGCGGCGACAGGGTTGCGCGCTGCGTAATGAGCGCGCGCTCCCCGCGGCGCACATGCGCAGCGCAATTCTCGCGTGCCCCGCGATGCCAAGGGCGCGCGCGCGTCGTCATAGCGGCGCGAGCCGCCGCGCGCGCGCGCCGCGCCGCCTGCTCGCGCCGCGGCATTTGCGCGCAATGCGCCGAGCCATGCGCGCCATGCGCCGATCGGCGCTGCCCATTTGCCAGCGGCGAACTCGTGCGCCACATTCGCAAGTGCCAGCGCTACGAAAGTGGACAGTCTTGCCAGCCGCGTGCGCATGCAGAGCGGCGCGCTGCCCCCTCCCGCCCTCGCCCTTCTTTGAAAGGGGGCAGGTGGAAGGGGCTCGTCAACTGCCGCGCGCGGCCGCAGGCTTCGGGGCGCAGCCAGGAATTGCGGCGCGAAGACTTTGCGCGCGCCGCGAATCGCGCGCGCGCCACTGCGCTCGCGTTCACCTGCGCGCCTGCGAGCACCAGATCGCCCGCGCGCGCCGCGGCGCCCGCGCGCGCGCACGGCGCTGGCGCAAAGCCGGCGCGCGCAGCGGTGCGACAGAATGCGCGCGCATTGCGTAAGTTCCGTTCTTGCAACAGCGTTTGGGCATTCCGCGGCGAAACCAGCGGCTGCCCGCGCGACGTCTCGCATGCGCGCGGCGCCAGGATTGCGCGCGACATCGCATGCGCGAGATCCGCGGTGAATATGCGCAGCGCTATTCCTGCGCGCGTCGCGATGCCAAGGGTGCGCGCCGCCCCCACTGTTGCGCGCGTTGCCGCGCGCGCGCCGTAGCCAGCGCGCGCCAGTGCGCTCGCTTAAATGCGCCGAGCTACGCGCGCGGTGCACTGATCACCGCTGCCCATTCGCCAGCAGGGAACTCATGCGGTGCATTTGCAAGTATCCCTGTACGAAACGGGCAGTCTTGCCAACCTTGCCTTGCGTGCGCGCATGTCTCGTGGCGCGCTGTTCACCCCCCCCGCACTCGCCCCTCTTCATGGTCCTCGCACTGCGGGACTCCTAGAAGTGGGGAAGTGTAGTTGGCGGTGCTGCAGGCGGTGATCGGGGCTGCTGTTGGCGCTGTTTCAAAGGCTGTCGCAGGCGCTGAAGCAGTAACTAGGGCTTGCAGTAAGGTGTAGTGGACGGGGGTGTAGCATGGGTTTCAGTGGGGGGTGTAATTCACGGTGTAGCGGGGGCTGCTATACGTGATGTAGTAGGCTCTGTGATCGGCAGCATCGGCAGTCACATCGTCTCTTGTCAATGCACTTGGTCGAATAGCACCATTTTCGTTCAGATGATAGCGTCAGAAAATGCCGGCTGCCCAACAATCGTTTCTTATCGCACAACACACAAAATACGTTTTTCATCCAGCCTCCCGCCCGTCTTGGGCGGAAGGCGGACCATTCGGGTCGCGAAGATCAGCTCATTTTGGGAGGGATGGGGTGAAGTTTTTTTGCCGTGTCGTGTCGGGGGGCGGTGTCGTCGGTGCTCCCGCACATAGCATTCCCAGGGCATCTGAGACCGTCGAACAGCCGTCGACGGTCTCGCGTCCTGTGCGTTTTTTCTCCTCGTCGGCTTTTGCTGCTGCCCTCGTGTCGAAAAGGGACGGGCGCGGCTGACCGCTGCGTCGCCGCGTCCGCGCGGGAGAACCCTGGCTGACTCTTGTCCCCGCCGGTGCGCGCCGACGCGTTATTCTTCGCGGTTTTCCGTTCACGCGGAGGGCAAATGCGCCTGCCCCCACGTGGTGTCGAGCATGCATTTCTCCGCGTCGTCGTCGCCGTTGTCGTCGTCAGGTGCGCATTGGCACGCGCCCCTCCGCGATGTTCCTTTCGCGCAGAGGGCAGTGGGGCCCCTCTCTGGGCGGAGTCGAGCCCGTCGTTCTCGATTTCGGAGACGCCGGTGCCGTCATCGTCAGGCGCACGTTGACGCGTTATTTTTCTCGGTGCTCCGCTCGCGCAAAACATTGTTGAGCCGTTCTCCAGGTTGTTTCGAGCTCGTGGATCTCTTTGGCGTCGTCGTTGCCGTCGTCGGGCAAGCGTCTTTCTGCTTGCCAAGGGCGCGCGCGCGCTGGCGCCAACACTCGTGCATTTATGTTTGGGCAACTGTTGTTTTTCGTCCATCAACATGTGTGCCCAGCGGCACGCGCGCAGCCCCTGTCTGGTTGCAGCCGCTAGCCGGCCGCATCGGACATCTCGCATTTATAGTCATGTTTGCGCATGCGTCGCTTAGAGGGGGGGGCGGCGGGCAGCGCGCTGCCTGCGTCTTCAATTTTTTTTTTCCGCCGCATCGGCCATCGCAGACTCTCGCGTTTCGTTCGCGCCCCTTCCGTCACGACGGGGTGCGCGGATGATGTCGCAGCGCCGCTGGCGCGCCTGGGGGGCCCAGGCTATTCTCCCCGTCGGTGCGCGTCGCGTTCTCCATTCATTCTCTGTTGCGCGTAGCCCTCAAGGCGCGCGCGTCTATGAAGCGCGCGCTCTGTCCCCCGAGGCCCTGGCATAAACATCCTGGCGCTCCGGGCCGATTTGACCAGCTGGCTGCGGCAAGTCCCGCCGCCGTGCCTGGGTTGTGGGTTACAAGCCTAGTGGATGTTTTCTTGGAATCTCGTGGGGGGCCTCTCGGGGGCCTCTTAGAGGTAGTTTTGATGCCTCCAGGGGGCCGTTGGAGGGCCTCCTGGGGGCTTTTTGGGGGGCCTCAGTGGGCCGCTGGCTTTTTTGGGAGCTCCAGTGGGCCGCATGGTGGCCTCTTGGGGGCGCCTCTTGGGGCCTCCTGGGGGCCCCTTGGGGCGGAAGGCTCTGATTTTCGGTTCGGGTTCCCTCTCCGGGGCTCCTTTGGGAGCTGTCTCGGGGCCCCCTTGGGCCATCTGGGGCGCCTCTTGGGCCGTTTTCGGGCGCTCTTAGGCCGTCTTGGGGCTCTCTTGGAGCCTCTTGGGCTGTATTGGGCAGATTTTTGGTGCCTACAGGGCTGTCGTGGAGCGTCGGGAAGCAGAAAAGGCGAGAACGCCACAATCCGTAAAACAACGCTAGGAAGATCAACTCTGAGGCCCTCTTGGGGGGCGCTTTGGAAGCCTCTTGCGCCATCTTGGGAGTCTTCTAGCGATCGTTCGGCGACTCGGGGCCCTCTTGGACCGTCTTGGCGGCCTCTTGGGCTGTCATGGAAGCCTTGGGGGGTCCGAGGGAGGCGCCATGGCCGCCCAGGTACGCCCCCGGGAGCATGGTGCACGCGACGAGGTGCTGCCCAGAGAGGGGGCCTTTTAGAAGATTGACAAAAAACCCTGCCACACAGCACTTGGCATTCTAGCACGCCTCAACGTGCCAGGGGGTACGGTGGCGGATATTACCGCACGGGACCGGCCCCGAACCCCTGACGTACGGTGATGACCTCCGCGCGGTCCTTTCGGTTCAGCGGGTGCAGTTGTCTCCGCTTCGCCCGCGACGGGGAGTTGAATCCAACCAGTTCGAAGCTGGGGCAATCTGGCGCAATCAGGCCTAGTCCTGGGCGTGAGTCGGGCTGACCCAGCTCAGTGGCTCCCCGGTCGGGCCTAGTTGCCGCTAGCTGCTCTGGCGAAGACCTCCCAGGAGCTGCCTCCGCACACTCTTGAGCAGGGCGAGACTGCGCCAGCGTGCCGACCGGCCGCATCGCCGCCCTGCGAGAGCACCCCCCGCCGACAGCGCGGCGCCCCGCCCAGAGAGGGAGGCTTCCCCCACCTCGCGCGAGGCCAGGAGCGAAGCGGAGACGCGCGCGCACACATCGGTGGAGGGCCAGCCCCCCTGAGATCTGGGCGATGCATTTTTTTCACACTGGGAGCACCTGCGCCCACCTGGCTTTGAAGAGTCATTGAAGAGAGAGTGCGCCGCGCGAAAGGTCGTGACACGCGGGCGTCCTCGCGAACTGGGGGGTGGCATGCTCGTGCGCGTGGCCGGGCGCGCGCGTCACTTAGGGGCTCCCCGAGCGAGCCCACTTCAAGGCGCACGCGTACTGGCTGGGTCCCGTATCTGGCGTCGCGAGAACTATGCAACAGAGCGAGACATCAGGAGGGGGCCCTGGACCCCAGAGCGCGTTCCTTTTGTGTCTTAGGACTCTGGCGAGTCTACGTGCATGGCGTTTCCCCGCTACTTCCCCCCGCCGCCTTTTAAAGCATAGCTGGGCCGAAAAGACGTGCAAGCAAGTGTCGGCTTGCGTGAAGTCCAGATTTCCTTTCGGGCCTCGCCACGCCTCCCCCCTCCATGCGAGTGATTCGCCGGAGTCTTGATTAAGTCTCCTATCTGTCTGCCGCATCTCTCGAGCAGGATGGACCTTTGAGGGCCCCAGGGGGTGCTCCAGACTAAGTGGACATTCCCCCGCGTGAGGAAACCATACGACGCAGGATGTGAGGATCGAGGCGAGCAAACCTCGATGTGATCATCTTCTACTTCTCGACTCCAGCTCGATTCTAGCTCGACTCAATATCGACTCGAGTCGACGGACGTTCGACGCAGCTCCGACGCATCAGTTTAGCATCGTCTAACCGATCCCCACCCTCACTGGGCCATGGTGTCTCACAAGCCCACCCCCTCAGGTGGGGATAGACCCCACGAAACCCTGAAGGAAACAGCATACATCCCCGCCTAGCTGCGTAAGTCGGCCAGTGGGGTCCTCAGCCACGCCAGTGGGGATCGGGATCAGTGAGCGATGCTCATCAGTGGTGGGACGAGTGGCTCCAGGAAGGCCTATAGAGAGAGCACCAGACCTTCTCGGCCAGGGGTGGGCGGCCCCGGTCAGGAGGACCCGTGGCGCCGTCTTGGAGGGCTGCGGGGCGGGGGGGGGGCGGGCGCGCCAGGGGGCCCAGCGGTAGCGCTGCACGGTCCCAATGGAGTAGAGGCGAGGTGTTACAAGAGGGACCCCTGAATCAGGAACGAATCTCTTCTTTGGCGCCGACAGCGCGTGGGTGCACGAGGAGGGCTAGAGGGACAACCACGAAATGAGCGAAGGAACATCGAGCCCACTCCGAACCGAAAGCGGTCCTTGTTTCAGCGTCTTGACCATACGGAAAGAATGTGGGCGAAGATTCACGAGCGGCGAACATATCCCTATCCGCGCCTTCGCGGTCTGGATTCTGGGGCGCGATCCAGCGGAAATGCGGTCTTACGGATACGTCTCCGCGCGAGACATCCGCGAAGAAAAAAAGCTCCGTATCCGCGGGGTCGCGGCCCAGGGGCTTGGCACGCGAGGCCGCGGTACGCATGTGTCTTTTGGCGCACGACAGACCGACAGCCGTTCCTGCCAATACAGGCCTCGCCAGACACTCGTCCGTAAGCCAAGGATGAGAAGGACACAACGAAATAGAAGAAGCAGGGGTACAATCACGCATAAAAACTCAAATCAATTCTGTGAACCTTGCTGCTGCTACATCTGGAGACTGCTGAGATATCCAATCCCAGCTCTGCTCACGAATACGTCGTCGGAATAACGACCAATTCGCACTACCGTAATGTCGCTGCAGACGTTGTCCACTTGAGACAGACAGGTGCCTGCCCAGAAGCGGCCGATGTCGCTGTTAGACCACCTTTGTTCTCGGGCTTCGTGCCCATATTTCCGTACCCATGTCGGGCGTGCCACTGGCATTTGGGAAAGAAGATACAATAAACGTTCGCGGTGGGCTCGTCTTGGATCTATTGTGAGCCCGGACATCCTCGCGTCGTGAGACAATCGCAGCGATTGGTTTCGGCCGCTTTCGAATTCCAGCGGGGGCCCTTCTGAGCGGGCCCACCGTCCAAACGCAGCCTGGGACGAAAAGCGGGCCCACAGTGAGGGGGCCAGACCTCTGGGGGAGCTAGGCGCTGTGAAGGTATTCTACCCACCTGGCCGCTGACCCCCAGTGGTCGAGGTAGTTAGAGAAAGGTCAGGAGGGGGAAAACCACACAGACACACTTAACCGTCGACTCCCAGGAAAATATGGGAAAATCTGGGAAGTGGGGGGGGGGGGAAGACGAAAGCCCAGAAAATATGGGAGCATATGGGGAATCCTGTTATTTGTATCTATTTATTTGTGTGTCCTGGGGCCCCTTCAAAAGGGACGGGCATGGATGCACCCCGCCCAGGGGGCTGCAGCCAGGGCGGCGGGAGGCCAGCCGGGTCTCCGGAGATCGATTCTGATCCTTCGTCGGCCGCTCGTCGGAGAAGAGGAGAGCGGCATGCGCAGAAATTCGCGGAATTCCGCGCAGGCTTCTCGCGTCGGCGCCAGGCCCCCTTCCCTGTCCAGCGGAGCGCCCAGGGCGGAGCAGGAGGCGCCGCCGGTGGGACCCAGTGCGGACCCAAGAATTCGGCGGGGACCTCCGAAAGTTTGTGCGGTTCCTTCTTCTCCGCACGAAGCACATCCCGAACCAGGGTCAGCAGATGGACTCCAAAGGGGTGATGGATTCCAGAGGGAGTGACCTGACTCCCGCTGGCGCTGACCCTTTCCCGAGATCCTTCCTCCATCTCCGAAGGATAGAAGGGCCGGCGACCGAGATCTTATCCATACCCCAGCCAGCACTCCTGACCTCACGAACGGCCAGACTGGGGGCCAAGTTTTCATCCATGCCCCACCCCCGTGGCGCCCACTGGAAAAGGCAGCAGCATGGGCATGGACAAGGCACCGATCGCCTACAGGGCAGAGGCAGGGGGCAGGAGCCCGCAGGGGGCCTTCTGCTCCGCACTGTGGGTTGCGGAATCACCCCGAGGCCGTCGGCGGCGCGGCCAGGGAGGAGTGGGAGATGTGTTTCGAGTACTACCTGCACTCCGCGGAGGAGATAGGCCCCGCGCCGCTGTCACCCACCGCGATCGACCTTCGATTGGCCCTTCCTCGGAGTGTTCACAAGGGGAATACATATATATATATATATATATACACACCTATATATATATATATATATATATATATATATTTACCTGCATATCGATGACCGAATGAGTTTCGAATGGATATTAATGTGTTTGAGCTCTCACATGTCTCCCCTCTCCATCGTTTCCTCTAGTTCAAAACCCGATGACTCAGTTCTGAAGACTGATCTGGTGCTAGGCCCACCCGCGGCAGAGGGCCTCCTTCATATCTGTTCGCCATGCCTCCTCCGGGAGCGGATCCTGACGACGGCGGCCCGAGCCGCTGGTGGGCGCTCGCTGGGCTGGCCAACGGCACCGCGCTCTCGACGCTGCTGTGGCGAGGAGCGTGGACCGCGGACACTGGCCGCTCGGCGGTGACGAAGGCGCTCTGGGGCCTGGTTGTCCTGGCCGTGACGCTGGTGGCCACGTGGTGGCGGGCGGGGTCCAGCTTCGAGTGCGGCACGACGCAGGAGAGCGAAGAGTTGGCCGAGCTGCGCCGCCGCCTCGCCGCCCTGGAGTTGGCTTCGCCTGCCGAGCCCGCTGCCCCAGGCTCCGAGGCGGCCGAGGACCCGCCGCCAGCGGGGCTCCCCATTGCGCTCGGGCCGCCTGGCCCCGCGCCGATGCCCCCTGCTGGGCGGAGGCGCGGCCGCCCCGAGCGGGCCGGTGGGATCGCCCGCCCTTGCGCTGAGGTCTACGGCGGCGTGTGCCCAGAGGCTGAGGACGGGGCAGGACGTCCACTTCAACGCGCAGCCCCCAGGCCCGTAGTGGGGCGCGCGCTTCTGAAGGAGGGTCGCGGAGATCGAGGCGGTGGTCGGCTTGGATGCTGGCATCCGTGCGGCGCTGCAGGCCCGCGGCTACGTGGGTGCCACCACGGCGGGAGCCCCGACGCCGAGATCCTGCGGGCGCTGCTGCGTGGCTTCGAGTCGGCCTCGGCGGGCAGTTTTTCACGGTTGGCTTCACGCAGGGTGGCTTGACGTCCAGCAGCAACGTGGACGCTTGGGCGCTCAGCTGACCTCCCGATTTCCGACGCGCTGCGAGATCTATCGCCGCATGCGGAGTGTTGGCACGACGTCGGTCCGCCACTGGCTGCAAGAGTACCACACGGGGTCCAAGCAAGGCGCCGAGTGGCAGCAGCTGTGGGCGATGGCTACCACGGTGGACTTCGCCGTCTGTGGCATCGTCTCGGACCAGGAGCTGTATCAGCGGCTGAACACCGACGACCAACTCGAGCTGGCATTGCGGCGCCTGTCCGCGCACGTGCACGAGCAGCGTGCCAAGGACTACGTCGGAGGAGCTCGTTTAAGGGTGGTGGCAGCCCCAGGGAGCGCAGTCGAGATCGTTCCCTATTGGATGATATCCGAGGCTACGCTGCACTCCAAGCTAGAGCATCAACGAGAAGAACGAGTGCACGCGAAGGCCGGCGAGGTGAATGTGGCCACAGTGAGCACCCCAAGGGCGACACGAAGGGTCGCCCGAAGGGGGGGGCAAGGCCTCCTGACCCCCCCCGTCTCTGGGCAGCGATCTCGGCAGCTGAGGATCGCTCCGTCTCAACCAGTACAACGGCTGCCTGTACCAGGAGAAGGACATGCCACGGGAGGTGCGTCGGATGCCGACCTCCCACCATGCAGACCCCCACCTCCCTCGATACCTACCTTGTGCCGCAAGGGCGCGCTCGCGAGCTTGGAGGAGGTGGTGAGCGCCTTCGAGACCGAGCCAACGGCCTGCCGATCCCGACCCTACCGACGCCGCCGGCTTCCACGTGAACATCGGTCTGAATTTGACAGCGAGGGGCTCGTCGGAGGCTCATCTGCAAGAAACGAGCCAGATCATCGAGGGCATCAGTGCCACATGTGCCGGATCGTTGAGGCGACCAGCTGGCGGCAGAGCACGCGCTGTGGATCTACGAGGGGATGGCTCTACCACGGGGTTGGCTCAGCTGCGAGCGGTGAGTAGCTGGGCGCGGCGCCCTCCGGGGGGGCGAAGAAGCTGGCGGCGCGCGCGACCTTCGAGGTTCACCGCGTCGGCGAGGTCGCCGCCCCCAGAGTCGTCGACATAATGAGCACCCCCCCCTCCCGAGAAGGCCGCCTTCAACCGAGATGAGGACGGCGTGGTCGACTGGGAAGTAAAGTCGCTGATCATGGAGGAGCTCGACAGCGGCGGGCTCCTTCGGAGGAGCTGACAGCGAGCGGGCCGAGCGCCTACATCGTGCTGGCCTGCCCCGTCATCTCTGGGCGTTCCGCGCCCGCGACCAGATCCGAGCTGTCAGCGGTGTGAACGCAGCGCGCAAGAAGGGCCCGGCGAAGCTGAGGAAGCTCATCGTGGCCGTGCTTGCAAACTACGCGCGGTGCGACTCGCGAGGCCGTGAGGGCCGCAGCCTGGGTGGAGGTGGCGCCCTCGGAACGCCGCAGGATCCCGGCTTCGCCCTCTGCGCCGCGAGGTGCGACGAGTCGAACGCTTTCGCGACGCCTGAGTGGGCAGCAGACTGGCTA
>CAUYUJ010015488.1:197500-265000 GCA_963575745.1 Prorocentrum cordatum | reverse complement strand
CAGGTCGACCTGAAAGTTTTCAGGCTGGACCTGAAAATCACGCAGCATCCATTGCCTTTGACAGTGCAGGTTTGTTCTAGTCGACCTGAACATTTTGAGATTCAATCGGCGCGCTCATCGGAAACCGCCACCAGGCGATGTACTTCCATGCGCGGGTGGCGTCTGAGCAGTCTCTGCCCCCCCCCGAAAACCTTCGGGTTTGACCGCAAAACCGTGTTCTGGGGTCGTGCATCAATTCTTCTTCTTCATCATTCGGAAAGCTTGTTGGGGTCGACCTGGACCTCCCTTCGACCGACGAGGAAGGAAATCAGAGGCGCGAGATACGTGAAACCGATTCCCCGCGGGCGACGATGAGCTCGAGGGGCGCTTTTCTTCCTTGATATTTGTCCGCGGAGATCCCGATCCACCATGGGAAGAGGGCGCAACGGCGCCGCCATCGCCGTCGTCATCAACATCGCCATCGCATATCCGAGACTTCGCCACTGGCGGCATCCAGATAGGAGGCGGGAGAAACGCGACACCGATTTCACTTGTGCGATAAGGATAATTGGGGCATGCGAAACACGGAACTGCTTTCCAGAAGGGGGTCCAAACCAGGGGCCCCCAGAAATTCCACCGTCACCGCAACGAAGTGACTGAGCCAAATTCGCGAACACTTTCGAAGACTCGATGTATTTGACCAAGACATACACACTTGGCATCAAGTCGTGCCCATTGCGTGTCGATGCACGCTGATTTGTGTGGCGTCGCTCAAACCTTTCATCAACATTGTCCAGATGGCTGCGTTGGGTTGATTGTGGATGTGTTCGTTGACGATGATGGGTCTTCACGTTTCCCCATCCATGGCATCGTCCTGTGCCTTTGCGTCCCCTGGTCTGTTGCGGCTTCATCGTCTTCGGCTTGGAGGCGAGGCGTTGTCTGGGCTATTCGTTCCAATGCTGTTCCAGCTCTGAGGTGAGGCAGTGGACCCGCATTCCGTTTCTGGTCGTTCTGTCCGATGTAGTTTTGTCTCGCCGTTCTGTCGCCTCTTCTCTCGGTTCTTGTCCTCCCGCTTTGTCGTTTCTTCGCTTTGGGGTCGTCGTTGCTTCCCCCTCGGCCTCGTCGTCGTCGTCCTCCTCCTCCTCATCTTCCACGTTCCCTCGTCGTCCTGAAAGCACGCCGTGCATGCAACACACTGGTCGCAAACAAAAAAACAGGCTTGGCATCAAAAAAGTACAGGGCATCGATGATCGACACCAACATGACAGTTTTCGTATAGCACACACATCAATAACACGCCGTCAAGGCGTAACGATGTCACGTAGTCCACGTTCATCTACAATAGACCCGAGAGATTGCACAACCTACTGATACCATTAAGACCAACCTATATGAGATTGCGAACATGCCACGCCGACATCAATATCATACGGCACGCCAAAGCATAAATCACTCTCATGTTGTAACCTTGGGAATCAAGAGCACAAATCAAGCACCTGCATCAACCACACACACTCATCAGCGCAATGCAGTCCGAACAGACGTCAAGAACAGTCACTAAGAACGGGCACGACTAGCTTGAATAAGACATTGGCATCAAGAGCGCGCACCCATATCGGACTTTACGAGCATACACCAATAACATCCACCAGTACCACACGTTGGTAGCATGTACCAATACGCGACATCGACAGCAGCCACCAACATCATATAGCACCCACATACACAACGTACAGAGATCACGCACACACGTTGGCCACGTTCATCACGACAATGCGCTTATAACCCACACCACAAACACACGCCAAGCATTGGCACCAATACCAGTCGCCAGGGGCATACTGCAAGAATATACACCAGGATAGCCACCACGTAACTACACGCAGCATATGCACCGCACAGCCACCACCAGTAAGGATACACACGCACATGGCAATTTGACAAGCAACGGATATTCCTACCAGGCATTGGGAACCTACAACAACGACATGCGTCACATACAAGCACCCAGATATTTCGCCAAGAGCATGCACCAACTATACACATTCAGGGCACACGTCATCATGTACTATGCCCCAGGAAGGGGCATCAACACCATGCGCTAATAACGCTCATCAGTACCACGCACGACTACCACACGAAGCGCCGACGTCAATGACCGACCAATCACCGACACCTGTAGCATACATCTATCATACGCGTCAATGGCGAGCGCCAAGAACTGGCTTCAGTGACATACATCTGCACCAATCATCCGTAGCACGTCCTGTAGCACACGCAAGTGAACAAACATGCTTACACCACGGACTCACGCGCCAACCACATAGCATACACCAGCAACAGACGCCAACATCAGACACCAACGACATACGAACAGGCAACAACGTACCCCAGGAGCACACTGATCCTGAAGTGCTGGAACTCCTTGGTAGGGACTGCCCGAAGCAAAGTGAGTAGCACGCGTGCCTTGGCTCCTGAACGCTGGAGCCGTGGGCCAGGTGGGTGGGGGGGGTGAACCACGGGGAGGCCCTGGGGGAGGACCAGGTCGGGGGCATGGAGAAGGGAGGGATTGGGGGAGGACGAATGGACGAGCCGCGAACATAACGGATCCCTAGCCTTAGAACGCATTTGTGCAAGGCCAAGGCTTTCCCAAACGATCCCACAACTTACCGAAGCAATTTCTGCGTGTTCAGGTAAACTTGTGCCAGGGATAGGAGGAGAACATCACACTGAAGAGAAACAGCGGGTAGCAAGACAGGAGAAGGTCGAAGCGAAGGGAAAGGAGAGAAGAAGTTGAACATATTATGTACAAAGACACAGTAGATGGGAGGGGATCGGAGGGGAACACACTGGAAGGGGAGAGAAGAGGAGAGGGGATCGGAGGGGAGAGTGTTGGAGGGGAGTGTATGAGAGGAGTGATTTGAACATGAATGGGGGAGGCGAGAGGAGGAGAGAGCAAAGCAGAGTCGATGGCGTGCGGCGTGCAGGGCAATTTCACGGAACAGGGCAGCATGGCCCGTGCTTCCATGTTTGGTTGTGCCGTTTTTGTGCAGTTGTTCGCGCTTCGTGTTGGGAGCCCCAAGCTGGTACATAATGCGAGGCGCGTTGACGTGAGAGTCGAATCGGCTCTTCCATGGCATTACAGCAATTTGCAATCGGACGGGTGGATGTCTGGCACGCGCGCGCGTGAGAATGCGTTCAGTAATCTCGCATAGCAGTTTTTCAGATATTTAGGATGTGCCTTCGGAAGGGTGTAGCGCCAGTGCTCTTTCCCCACCACCGCGCGGACTAGTGACAGCATTTGCCACTTACTAGGCACAGCCCCATGTGATAACATCTGGGCTCATCGAGCTGCCCCCGGAACATGCAATCGAACAAGCATATCATGCTTCCTGGTGCCATTATTCCCGCTCAAACCATGCAGCCCGTTGAGCGCACAGAAGGTTAGGTTGATTGCATCGTTCGCTTCTTGATGTTGCATGCCTGAAGAGGAGAAATTCAGGAAATAAAATAATAATAAGCTCTGAGACGGCATGATACTTCGAGCTTACGCGTTCGGGCCGTCCCGAGGATTTGGAGACGTCCATGTCGCTGAGTCTCAGTTCCAGGAGGCTGGAGCTGGAGAAGCTCGGAATCTACTTGGACGTGCCGCTCCAGCCCACCTTCATTTGAGGAGCAGGAGGAGTAGGAGGAGGAGGAGGAGGAGGAGGAGGAGGGCGAGGTAAGTTGATGTCGATGTGTTTTGTCTTGATTTGGGCAGGGGAAGGAGGAGGAGAAGGAGGAGGAGGAGGAGGCGGCGGCAATTTGATGGTGATGTTCTTTTCGTGCCTTTTTGAGAGGCTTCCTGGGACCCCTCGTCGCCACGCCTGGATCCGCCTTGAGATCCTGATCGGAGCGCGCTTCCGAAGATCTCCAGGAACTGATTCCCAGCCCCCCTTCTGAGGAGGGCTCCAGGATCTCCATGATCTCCTCCTTCTCGATCTCCTCCTCCTATCTCCCGCTGGAAGATTCCCAGCCCCCCTTCTGAGGAGCCCCCCTTCTGAGGAGGAACTGATTCCCAGCCCTCTCCTTGATCTCCACCCCCCTTCTTCCCATGAGAGAGGGCTCGAGAATCGCAGGCGATTTCGATCATCCGCGAGCTCCCCGTCAAAAAATGCCGCTCGGAAGCGAAGGGAAACTCGGGGATACGCCCCCGGGGGGCTGCTTGGTCGCACACCGATCGAGGGTGGACGCTCCCCCACTGGTGCATCCCCGAGTTGGGACCCAAATGTTCTGGTCCAGTCGAAAGTCCCACAATGTCGAGGGTATGGGGTCGCCATCCCCCGGGCGAAGATTCTGCAGCGAGGAGCGGACCGGATCGGTTTTCATTTCTGAGTGGAAAGGTATTGGTGAGACGACTCTGGTAGGAATCCGAATATTGGTGACGGCTTCCCAGTCCCCTCAGAATGCATGTGCGGAGCTTGCGGCGGGTGGTATTTAATGTCGTATTTCCCCAGTTCGCTCCAGAAGTTGTGATCGCGATCAGTTTTCGTTGCCGCGGCTGCGTTTTCTGCTCGGCGATAAACAATTTGACCGATGATCAACAATTCATCGTGGTACAATCCATAAGTTGTGATCGCGATCAGTTTTCTTGGTGGCGGTTCTGCTCTCTGATCGGCGATCTAGAAATTCATCGCGGTCCGATTCAGATTTCGTGATAGTTTCCGTGGTCGCATATCCGTTTTCTGATCGACGGTCAAAAACATGATCGACAGTACAAACTTGATCGTGATCCTATCCAGAAGTTGTGATCTCGATGAGTTTTCGTGGTCGCGACGGCGTTTGCAGATCGACGATGAGATCTCTGACTGACGATAAGAAACTGATCTCTCCCCGATCAGTGAATCGTGATCTCGATCAGTTTTCGCGTTCGCGGCCGTGGTCTGATCAGCGATCAAAACTTTGATCCAGAAGGTGTGATCGCGATCAGTTGTCGTGGTCGCGGCTGCGTTTTCTGACCGGTGATCGAGTATGTTGACTGACGATCTGAATATGATCGGGGTCCGATCCAGAAGTTTTGGTCGCGATCAGCTCTCGTGGTCGCGACTTCGTCTTCTGATCTGCCATCGAGAAGATATTGATCGACGGTCAGAACCTGCTCGCTGCCACAGGTCCCTGATCGGCGGAGCCTCGGGGCGGCCCCAAAACGGCCCCAGAAGAGGCGGGGCCTCGGACAGGTTGCCGCGGAGCCTCGAAGAGGTTGCCCGTCGCGAGGCTCGTGCGTCGCCCGGGTCTGCCAAGCAGCTGGTGAAGCGTCCTGACTTGCATACATACACACTGCTCATCTCTAATTCTTCGAGAGGTCTTTGATTTTTTGGGGGGCCAATATCCTTTCATTTCTAATTGTTCTATCCTGGGCCTCTTCCTGGCCACTGGGGGACCAGGAACAATTCGAAACGAGCACAAATAGACATGAGCTCGATTAGAAATGAACGACGTGTAGGCCCACCATAGAATGGCTAAGGACCGTACGTGGTTCGCGCGAAGTGTTCCAGAACATTTCTGGCTGAGGCCGTCCTGTTTCAATACATCGATGCGATGTTCTAGGGTCAATGTCTTCGTTCTTGGAACATGCGTTCGTTCTAAGAGCCCTTCGTGGTAGGTCTATAGGAATGCCAGGGCGGTCGGTCCCTGATGAAGTCTCGGGGCTTTTCCCTGGCGGCAGCGCTCTCTCTCCGGCGGGTGGCTTGCGCTGACAATGCGTTGGCGGCATGCCCTGACCTTTCGGATGCCCGCACGAGCCCCGCTTGTATATAGGAACGGCGTTGCCCTCCCCGGGCGGCGCGCACAAATGGGGTGGCGCGACTGTGGTAGCCTTCTAAGCAGGCAGGGAGAGGAGGGGGGGGGGGCGGCCCGAGGAGGAGGTCGGGGGGAGTTATGGAGGAGAGGAGAGGAGGATAGGTCTCGGAAGGCTCTCCTGGTTTCTGAGAAGCCTCCTTGGAAACACCCAGGCGATTCTCAGGAGGCCCCTGCTTCCCAGGCAGCCTCCCCGCCCTCTCAGACGGTCGACCCCCCCTTAGGGCTCATGTCGACCCGGCCGATCCGGTTCGATATCGATCCCGCCCGGCGGCTCGGCTGATTCGGCTCCGATTTCCCGACGATCCGATTCCGTCCAGATGCGGATCCGATTCCCGATCCGATCCGATTCCCGATCCGATTCCGTCCATCCGATCCGATTCCCGACGATCCGATTCCGATTTCCCGACGATCCGATGCATGATCCGATCGGCCCGGCCCCGTCGTTCGATGATGGCTGTTCCCACCCTGCTCCCTGTGGCGCGCCGCCAGCCGAGTCGGACGCGGCCTCCCCCGAGGTCTGGGCCCCTCCCCCATGGGTGCTCCTGCTTTTCATCCTCGGGTCGTCTCCTGACGGTGCCCAGGGCCGAAGCCAGCCGACAACAAATGCCCGCCTCGACGTGTTCACGACGCGAACACGTTTGTGACCCCCTCCTTCCAGTCAGGAAGACAATTATCGGGCTTGGAGGATGGGGTTGGGAAAGCGGAGGATAGTTATCATAATTCTTCACGCTTCGCGTATCCCCACCAGCCCATCTCAACACAGCAAGTCTTGCGAAGCATGCGGGCAGTCGTGTTTTTCAGGCGTGTTTCCGCTTGCCCCCGCATATCTCCCCTGTTCCTCCTTCCTCCGCCTCCTTCTACATCCTTCTTGTGGTGGGAGCGGGAGAAGGACGAGGCGGAGGAGGAGGGAGAGAAAACGGTGGGAGGCAAGAGGGATTTAGCGGAGACGACGACCACAGCGATGATCCTAACAACGACGACGCACCCGACGACGACGACGATATCGACCGCGACGACGACGACGACCACAACAACGACGACGACGACGACGACGACGACGACGTCGACGACGACGACGACGAAGGCGGCGGCGACGACGACGACGACGACGACGACGACGACTGGTGGGAGTCGTTGGGGCCCCTCGTGGGGTGAGTCGTTCGGCCCTATCGTCCTTGTGTGAGTCCTTCGGGCCCCTCTTCCTGGCGTGAGTCCTTCGGGCTCCTCGTGGTGTGAGTCGTTCGGGCCCCTGGTCCTGGTGCGAGCCGTTCGGGCTCCTCGTGGTTTGAGTCGTTCGGGCCTCTCGTCCTGGTGTGAGTTGTCGGGCCCTTCTTCCTGGTGTGAGTCGTTCGGGGTCTTCGTGGTTTGAGTCGTTCGGGCTCTTCGTCCTTGTGTGAGTCCTTCGGGCCCCTCTTCCTGGCGTGAGTCCTTCGGGCTCCTCGTGGTGTGAGTCGTTCGGGCCCCTGGTCCTGGTGCGAGCCGTTCGGGCTCCTCGTGGTTTGAGTCGTTCGAGCCTCTCGTCCTGGTGTGAGTTGTCGGGCCCTTCTTCCTGGTGTGAGTCGTTCGGGGTCTTCGTGGTGTGAGTCGTTCGGGCTTCTCGTGGCGTGAGTTGTTCGGGCTCCTCGTCCTTGTGTGAGTCGTTCGGGCCCTTTTTCCTGCTGTGAGTCGTTCGGGCTCCTCGTGGTGTGAGTCGTTCGGGGTCCTCGTCCTGGTGTGAGTCGTTCGGGCTCCCCGTGGTGTGAGTCGTTCGGGCGCTTCGTCCTGGTGTGAGTCGTTCGGGCCCCTCCTCCTGGTGTGAGTCGTTCGGGCTCTTCGTGGTGTGAGTCGTTCGGGCCCCTCGTCCTGGTGTGAGTCGTTCGGGCTCCTCGTGATGTGAGGCGTAGTAGAATGAGTAGTGGTAGTAGTAGTAGTAGCAGTAGTAGCAGTAGTAGCAGTAGTAGTAGTCGTAGTAGTAGTAGTAGTAGTAGTAGTAGTAGTAGTTGTTGTAGTTGTAGTAGTAGTAGTCGTAGTAGTATTAGTATTATTAGTAGTAGTAGTAGTAGTAGTAGTAGTAGTAGCAGTAGTAGTGGTATGAGTAGCAATAACAGTCTTAGTCGTAGTAGTAGTAGTTGGAGTAGGAGTAATTGTAGTAGTAGAGCAGTCGTAGTAGTAGTAGTAGTAGTAGTAGTAGTAGTAGTAGAAGTAGTAGTAGTAGTAGTAGTAGTAGTAGGTGTAGTCGTAGTACTAGTAGGAATAGTAGTTGTAGGGGGAGTACCATGAGTAGAAGTGCGAGTAGCAGATGAAGTAGTATGAGTAGTATTCGTAGTATTTGCAGTATCAGGAGTAGTGGTAGCAGTAGTAGTAGCAGTAGCAGCGATATTACTAGTAGCAGTGCTAGTAGAAGTAGTTGTCGTCGTAGAAGTAGTAGTGCTCGTAGTAGTTCAAGCAGGAGTAGCAGTTACAGCCCCCGTCGCATTACAAGTAGTAGCAGCAGTAGTGATACTACTCGTCGTCGTAGTAGTAGTAGTCGTACTACTAGGAGTCGTAGTAGCAGTACTAGTAGTAGTAGTAGTAGCAGTAGTTGTAGTAGTCGATGTAGAAGCATTACTAATAGTATTATCTCCGAACACGAATTCCAGCGAAGCACGCACTCAGTCGTTTGGTGCATGCGTGCTTCTGTGTAGTTCGCTGTGGGGAGAGCAGAAGTAGTGCGAGTCGTCGTCGAGTCGTCGTCGAGTCCAGCGATCTTTCCCGACCAGCGTCGTTGTCGTTGCCATTCTTGCTTCAGTATTTCAGGGTGGCCGTGAGCTGCGCTCCGCCTTCAGTAATCGTCTCCGCCTACTAGCACCATTTTTGCGGCTGGCATGAAGAAGCGCCCGTGCGTTTTTTGTATTTTTCCTCGCTACGGGAGCTCCTTGGAGTGTCACGGAGAATGTCGGTGGTCGGCATTCTTGCATCATTTTAAGGTTCGACAGTGCATCCGGCGCGATGTAGTTAGGTTCGCATGGGCTGGCACGTGATGGGCAGGCCTACGCCACGAGGGTCAGTGAGCGTAGCTCAGCCCATCACGACGACATCGAGAGAACGACGTTGACGACGACCACGACGTCAATGGTGATTTGGCTTGCGAGCCGAACGCACGCGCCTACTGTGCTTTGGCACGAGGTGCCTGTGTTGCGAAAGTACTGCGCGTAGTTCATCACGGTTACGAGTTTGCCACTTTTGTTTATGATGCATGACATATCCTTCTCCATTCGCCCCGCTTTCGTTCAGCAGGACGTCGTTGCGGCTTGCGGTCGGTGGCCTGCAGGCGCGGGGGTCATCGCGAGATGTGTCAGACTCGCGCCACTCTCCAGCTTCTGTCTGCGCGAGCCGTCCTCATTGCCGCGTGGGGGCATTCATTCTTCGCATACATATACACGCAAACATACAAAACATACGCGTTCACACATCAAATACGTAGAGACACACACTATGGAGGCACAGAAAGAAATATACTGAAGTGGAACGTTCTTCTCCTCCTCTTCCAAAGGGTGTGAGGGGGCCCGCCACTTTTCCTTTGGACGTCGATCCGGCCCATGTGGAGGTCTGAGAGTCGAAGTTCCAAGTTTCGTGTGGCGCGCTCGTGTGCAGTTGATGCGTCGAGTGTTACGCAACGTGGTGGCTGAATTGCACCGTCTTGTCTCATGGGAAAACGAAGAAAAAACACAGCAGGTAGCAGGCTCGGAACTCTTGCAAGAGTAGAATGTGTTGAGGGGGCATGCAGGTATTCCAGAGCTCGAGGGTATCAGCATGAGTGTCGGCATATCCCGCCTAGTCTATGTAGTGGCTCGCGGTGTACGTGTCTCAGCGTATCCAGGGGCTTGCGGTCTAGGTTGTCACCGTGGTGACGCTTCTTCGATATTCAGGGTATAGTATGATAGACGGTTGTGGTTGTTCCAGATTCAGATATTTCCAGGGTTGTCACAGGGTGGCTAACTGTTGGACGGCAGATAATTGACACTGAAGTACGTTGGCGATTCGTGAGTGCCACGTTTAAGAAATGTTATGTTGTGTTCATTGTGTTGTGTCATGTTGAATCGTGTGCGGTCTTCTCTCAAGTTCTGCGGCAGATTGAACGCTCGGAACTCTTGCAAGAGCAGAATGTGTTGAGGGGGCATGCAGGTAGTCCAGAGCTCGAGGGTATCAGCATGTGTGTCGGCCTATCTCGCCAAGTCTATGTAGTGGCTTGTGGTTCATTTTTTCTCAGGTTGCCACCGTGGTGACCGTTTTTCGAAATTCAGGGTATAGTATTATACACAATTGTGATTGTTCCTGTTTTAGATATGTCCAGGGTTCTCACATGGTGTCTAAGTGTTGAACGGCTGATAAATGACACTAAAGTCCGTTGGCGATTCCTGCGGGGGAGTCGTTCGGGCTCCTACGGGTGTGACCAGGTCGGGCGCCTCCTCCTGATGTGGTCTCCTCTCCTGGTTTTCCGTCGTTCGGGCCTCTCCTTCTGTGGGACTCGTTTGGGCTCCTTGTGGTGTGAGTCCTTCGGCCTCCACGTCCCTGTGTGAGTGGTTCGGGCTCCTCCTTGCGTGTGGGCCGGTGGGGCTCATCGTGGCGTGAGTGGTTCGAGCCTTTTCGTCCTGGTGGGAGTTGTGCGGGGTTTTCCCTGTGTGTGAGTTGTTCGGGCGCCTCGTGGTGTGACTCGTTATGGACGTTCGTCTTGGTGTGAGTCGGTTGTGCCGTTCTGTGCGTGTTAATCGTCAGAGCGATGTACAAGCGCATGTGTAATGTCGCTTTCATGGAAACGCCTGGTCACGTTGCTAGCGAGCCCCATGCGTCTCCGTGTTCGCCAGTGACTGCAAGAATGAGTATAACGCAATTCGCCGCGATAAGCAATTCAAGGCATTATCTGTAAACATATTGCACAGGTGGTCCCTGGTAGAATTTGAATCGGTCGTTCCGCCTTTCGTCTTTCTTTTCCTTCTCGTTATCGGAGTTCTTCTCGTGCGTTCTTGCAGGATTTAACGTGAACTGTTCGGTTAAAAACGCCCAAGGCCCAGGAGGGCTCAGGAGGCTCATACATTTCGTGCGAGGGCTTGAAAAACGCCCCAAGGAAGTCGAGACGGAATGCGTTTCACGATGGCACGGCCTCGGGTTTGTAGGTTTGGGTGAACCCGTTGGTTAAATTTCCGAAGGCTTGGGTGAATCTGTAAGCTTGGGTGAATCGTCCTGGAAGGAGTCGCTCGGCCTCCTCGTGGGTCCTCTTGGCCCCTTGTCCTGGTGTGAGTCGTTGGAACGCCTCCTTGTGTGTGAGTCGTTCGGGCTCCTCGTGGTGTGAGTCGTTGGGGCCCCTCGTCCTGGGTTGTGTCGTTCGGTCTTCTCGTGGGGCCTCTTGGGGGCGTCGTGGAGCCTCTTGGGGGCCTCTTGGGGGCCTCTTGGGGGGCTTTTGGGAGCCTCTGGGGGCGTCTTGGGGGCCTCTGAGGGGCCTCGTCCTTTCTTGTGTGAGTGCCTCGGGCCCCTCATTGTGTGTGAGTCGTTCGGGTTCCTCGTAGTGTGAGTCGTTCGGGCCCCTCGTCCTGGTGTGCATCGTTCGGGCCCCTCCTTGTGTGTGAGTCGTTCGGGCTCCTCATGGTGTGAGTCGTTCGGGCCCCTCATCCTGGTGTGAGTCGTTCGGACCGCTCGTCCTGGTGTACGTCGCTCGGGCCCCTCCTTGTGTGAGTCGTTCGGGCTCCTCGTGGTGTGAGTCGTTGGGGTCTCTCGTCCTGGTGTGAGTCGTTCGAGCTCCTCGTGGGGCCTGTTGGGGGCCTCTTGGAGCCTCTTGGGGCGTCTTGGGGGCCTCTTGGGGGCCCCTTGGGGGCGTCTTGGGGGCCTCTTGGAGCCTCTTGGGGCCTCTGGGGGGCCTCTTGGGAGCCTCTTGGGGACCTCTTGGGGCCTCTTGGGGGCCTCTTGGGGGCCTCCTGGAGGCCTCTTGGGAGCCTCCTGGGGGCCTCTTGGGTCCATCTTGGAGCCTCTTGCGACCTCCTCAGAAGCGCAAATGAGCGTTGCCCCCTGATTTGACAAAAATGAGCCCAAAACCTTCGTAAAATCAATGATTTTGCTATGAAGGAAGGGGAACGCGGCCCCCTCAGAAGGCCAAAATGGGGCCAAAACCGTAGTAAAATCAATGATTTGTGCTTCAAAGACGAGCTGAGGCACCAAACTCCCCCCCCCCCCCTCGGGGCCAGAATCCTCGTGAGGGTCGTCGTTTTTTGGCCCTCCCAGGCGTCGAAAAAGACCCCCCTGACTACGCTCGGAACTCCCGATCCAGGTCCAGGGGGAGGGGGTAGGGGGAGGGGTAAACCCCTCCCCGAAGGGGAAGATAGGGGGTTGAGAACAGAGAGAGCTCGCTAAACCACTCACGCCCAAAAGGCTGGTGGGACTCGCATGCGGTCGAAGATATCGTTCATTGCATCCAGATGCTATTGCTCATACCCTTCAGCCTCCAAACCTCTTCCTCCCAATACGATAATTGTTCTCCTCATCCAGGCCGCCCAACTGGGGTCGGAGTAGCTGGGGGCGGTGGATCGCGCCGCATGGCCGTGGCATCGGCCATGCGGCTCGATGTGGAGCCCAGTTGTTTCCACGCCGACATCGCCGATGCATCGCCGACGTCTTGTCACGGAGGTATCGCCGACGCATCGGCGGTGCGGCGCGAGATCCCCCGACCACATCTGGTCGCACATCCTCCGGGAGACCTCCAGGGACCCCCTTGTACGCGCCGCAAGGGCCCGCGCAGGCCCTGCCCGCGCTCGGGCGGGCGGGCGCTCCCGCGGCGGCGGGTGGGAGGGGGTGCTCTCGACGCCAGGCAACGGCGGTGGCGGCGGCGGCTTTCAACGAAGGATTGCCAAAAAACGAAGGATTGCAAAAAAACCTTGAACGAAGGATTGCAAAAAAACGAAGGGTTTGTTTGCAATCCTTCGGGTTTTTTGCAATCCTTGGTTTTTTTGCAATGCATCGCCCCGACTGAGGTGATCGGCAGCGGCCTGAGCTTCGGTGCCCTGCTGACCGGGGCCTTCGGCATGAACCTCATGTCCGGCCTGGAGAGCAGGAGGCGGGCGAGCCCGGACCTCCTCACTCTTTCTCCCCCGCCCCCGCCTCTCCTGCTGCCACGGTTGGGCTCGGCTGGGAAGTTGGGCTCGACCCTCCTGCCCAGGCGAGCCGGAGGGTAGAACCGTGATGCCGCAGCGCGGGGGCCCGCCCAGTAGGCGCAGCCAGCCTGGACTGGCATTCATTCTCCTCCTCCTCCTCCTCCTCCTCCTCCTCCTCCTCCTCCTCCCCTTCTCGTCCACGGCTAGCCGGGTCAGTGTCTGCACAGCCTTGGATAGCACGCGCGTAGTATTCAGCGGCACCGTGCTGCAAGGGCTAGCTCGCGCTGGGGCCAGGGCGCTGGCCCGCCGCAGCCAGCGTGCGCGCGGTATGTATTTCAAGGAGTTTGGGACCTCTCTCGCCCACCTCCCTCCTAGCCCATCGCGGTTTCTCTTCTCGGCGGCGAGCGAGGGCGGAATTGAGAATGAGAAGGCCTTCTCAGAAGGCGGCGGGGCTTCTCCGAGGCCTTCGGCCTTCCGAGAAGTTGTTTGTGTCTTCGGGGAGGTCATAGAGCATTTGCCAGGAGGCCAGGGGACTTCCGAGCCTTCTGAGAAGGCCCACCCCTTCTCACTTCCCGCGGGCGCGCCGCCGATCTTAGCCGATCTGGTTTTGTCTTCCGCTTTTTGGACTTCGAGCGGCCTGAATCCTAAGATTGTAATTAGCGTCTGTGAGAAAAACTCGTAAAGGCAGTGCCGACTGAGGCCCGCTTAGACTCTCTCGCTCTGGCATCGCTCTTCAGGCTTCCAGATCGCACGCGTTAGGGGGCCCGCTTGGGCCCCCGGCCCCCTGACTTCGCAGGCTGTTGAGCTTCATGGTCATCATATTGCCCAACAATGGTCTAGTGGTCCTTGTAATTTATTCCTGTGCTGCCAGAGCGGCGACGACTTCCACCATTTCTCTGCATCGGGGCAATATTCGTGTCAGAGGACGCAGTTCTCGAAGGGGCCGGATATAGCTGGGACGCGCAGGTGCGCGAAGGTAGCCGCATTGTCGATGCATCGACGGGGTCCGGGTTCAGTTCGCACCCTGGGCCGCCACCAGCTGACCTGAAGAAGTTGGAGGTATTCTTGTCGGTGGCCCCGGCTGTCGGTCTTTTGACTTCCAAGTTGATGCTCATCTGGCCGAGACGGGACAGGGACCCGCATGTTCAGGAAGTTCCTGTCCCAATGCCTGATCGGAGGGAAGGGATGGCCCGTTGCATCCGTTGTCATGGACGGGCAGGTCTTGGCAGTGGTTGTCTCGGTTGCGGCGTTCTCGGTCGCGCGACAAGCCGCGCCCGAGCACTTGCCGTGAATGCGCTGGCGTCTCGGCTCGAGGATGCGATGCGCTTGCCTTGTCGGCGCTGGGGCACAGGACGCTGCTTCTCGACGCCAGCGGCTCCAGTGCCACTTTTATGTGTGTTAGCGTTGTAGATTTTACGCTGGCGGTGGCCAAGTGGGAGGGATTTGGTCGAGCGCCGAGGTGTCATTGTCGACACGGGGCCATGGTGTGAGCAAGTGAAGGGGGAGGAGGGGGCACCCCTGTCACGCCCTCCTTTGACCCCCCCCTCTCCAGGAGGAGGAGCTGCGAGCTCGCGGGCTTGCGCAAGCCAGCCCGAATCGGAGTCGGGCTCGGATTGATGCGTTAGGTCACGCTGTGGATGCTGGGATGTTGGTCTCGGTTCCTGGCGCGTGCCGCCTGTACTGTTCGTTTAGCCTTTCGATGGTCTCGCCCACCATCGAGGGCGCACGGGGCTGCACGATGTCGTGTCGTTCAGACAGCAAAGAGTCCTCCACCCTTCCTCCGCCCCCCGGCCCCGTCTTTTCCACAGGTATCCTACATGGCTACTATCCTCTTCTCTTCCCTGAGGATGGCCGGGGAGGCCCGCACCCCTCTGCGTAATCGGGGCAAGCGATGAAGAAAATGCCCCGCCCCACCCCCCGCCCCGAGGGCCCCAAAATGAATGAGTGGGGCAGACGTGTTATTTTGCCGCCTTGCGGAAACTGATTTTCTGGTTGTCCTCCTGCGTTTGTTTGATCACCCGTGGCCGCGGGAGGAGGATTGCGGAGAGGGGGCGCCGGAAGTGCCTCTAGGGAGTCCTAGCGCAGATCCAGGAATTCCACGGAGGACCGCCGAACGTTTATGCTTATGCAGTTGTTGCATCCCCGACTTAAGAACCAACCTGAGAACGGCCCGGCTCTCGTCTTCGCGGACGGCGGTTGGAGCTTGAAAATGAGGCCAACGTTGCCGCGGGAGCAGCGTGTCGGACGAACCGTACAAGTTCGGATTGAACAGTATATATGAACAGCATATTCCCCCAATCTTCGGTGTAAAAACACAGCGCGGGAGGATTCGAACCTCGCGGAAGCTCGAAAAGGAGGCCAGCGTTACAGCGGGAACAAAATTTTGGAAGAGCCGAACACGTTCCGATTGAAAAAACAAACATGAGCGCCTGCGTGTAATCCACAGCACGGTTTGCGGAGGGGTGCAGGCAATCTTCCAGAGTGCATAAGGGGAGAGCGGGTAGTAGTATTCATATTGAGTAGCTGTAGAGGAACAATCATTAGCAGGGGGAAGGTAACAAGGGATAGAAAAGCGAGGGGAAGGAGGAGGAGGAGGATCAGGAGGAGGAGGAGGAAGAGGAGGAGGAGGAGGAGGAGGAGGAGGAGGAGGGGGAGGGGAGGAGAGGAAGAGGAGGTGGGGAAGGAAGTTACTGTCTGAAGGCGGCGTAGAGTGACTGCCTTCCGCGCAGGACTGGCGGATCAGAAATTTCTACTTCCCATTCAGGGCTGGCCACAAGCACCCCCCGCGGCCTCGAATAGTTCCCTGCGGATTCGAATCGTCAGTCCGCGAAGTCCTTCCCAGCTTTTGCTTGCCCAGCTCTGAATTGACCCCCCGCCCCCCCGCCCTGAATTGTCAGCCCGCGCCCCCCCGCGTGCCTCCAGACAACCCGGGATTGTCCGCCCTCCGTCTGCATGCCGCGCCACCCTGCTATTGCGATGGCGCGGAGGCCGGCGAAACTTTTTTTCATCGACCGCCCCCAAAAAGTTGTTTTGATCGATTGTTCCTATTATGTTTTGGTTTCGCACGCTCAGTGGCTGTCAGTACTTCCTATGCGTTATGGTGCTATCATCCGAACGTTTTCGGTGTTTCAAAGCGGGGTTGCTGCCCCAGCGCGGGTTTCATTTTAGGATCGGCAGTTTACTCCCGTCGTGAAGAGTCGCGCTTTCGCTCCTGCGAGGGCCGTTCTTCTGGATCCGATAATTTCCTCGTCGCTGTTGCCTTGCCCCGTTCCCCTCCCTCGCCTTCTCCTGGTCACCCTGCCCCCTCCCGTTTCTCTCATTCCAGATCCTGGCGTTGCTGTTTCTCCTCGTCCTTCTCTTTCCTCCTCCTCCCTCTGTTCCGCTTGCTCCTCCTCCTCCTCGTCTTTCCTCATCCTCCTTTCCCGCTTGCTCCTCCTCCTCCTCATCCGTCACCTCCCCCTCCAATGTACGCATCTCTCCTTTCCCATTGCCCAAGACACCATGGGGCCCTGTTGGGAACCCCAGGTCCGCCATGGCACGCGTCGGCGGGTAGAAGACACATCAGCTCAACGGGAATGGATGGGCGGGAGGGGTTGGATGTTAGATCCTGCGTGAGCGCGCCAAGCCTGCCTCCCTCCCGTGTCCCTCCCCCCCCCTTCCCTCATCAAATCACCCTCTCCTTCTCCAACCCGCCTCCCACCCTCCTCCCCCTGCCTCCCCGGTTCGAGCGCACGCTGACCGTCATGCCACCGTTGCACCACCACCACTCCTGCCTCCCTCTCGTCGTTGTCGCCTCCGCCGTTACTGTTGCCATTGCGATCGTGATTGTTGTCGCTTTTGCCGCCGCTGCGGCGGTGACGACCACGATTGCGACGAACGACAGCGGTCGCGACGACAGCGACGACAGCAACGATTGTGGCGACGACGATGGCTGCAACGACCACGAGGACGAGGACGATGACGATCCGAAGCGCGGTAGGCTCTTCTTCTGGCCCGTGTGCGCCGGGATCGCGGTTCGCCCGCGCCGCCGCGCCAGCACCCGACGGAGACGACGCAACGAGTACGACCATCAACAAGCTGATGACAAAGACGGGCGTACGATCATGAACGAAGGAAGGGAGGATGACACCAGCTGGGCCAAAACGGCAGGGGTACTGCGCCTCGTCTTTTTCATGCCAAGTTTACGTGTTGATTCACGGAGTTCAGACGCGCGGTGGTTGTCATCAGTTGTGAAGCCTACACGGTCCAGCTCCGACTAGGTACAGCTCTGCACCCAACAGTTACTGCTCGCACATTTGAACCTGCATGCTTCGCTTGAAGACGGGGCAGACTTTAGTTATGGATGCGCTTGCAATTGGAGACACGTTTCTGTTCATCCTATGACCCAACCCGCCCGCGCCCACCTCACTCGCCTTTACAGCGAAGATGCTGAAACAAGGAACAGTTCGGGTTCGGAAGGGGCTCGACGTTCCTTAGGCCCTGCCATGGCTGTTCCTCCAGCACTCCTCGTGAACGAAGGCGGTTCTGGGGCCTAGAAGGGGCTTCGTTCCTTAGTCAGCGTTCCTTATTTCAGCGGCCCGACTGTAGGGCCCGCCTGCCCGAACGGCCTATTCGGGTCGTCGTCGCCTTCATCGTCGTCGTCGTCATATCGTTGTCGCCCGCGTCGTCGTCCTCGTCGGCGTCGGCGTCGTCGTCGTCACCCTCGTCGTCGTCCTCGTCGGCGTCGTCGTCGCCCTTGTTGTCATTGTCGCCTTCGTTGTCGTCGGCGACGTCGCCCTCGTCGTCGTTGTCGCCCTCGTCGCCGTCGGCCTCGGTGATGTCACGCTGGACGGATGGCTTGCACTCTGTTGTAAATTCCGCCCGGTCCAGTCCGACCCGCCCGTTTGGATCTGTTTGCCCAGCCCTCCCGTTTGGGCCCGCCCGCCCGACCCGCCCGTAAGGGTCCGCCCGCCCAGCCCGTCCGCAAGGGCCCGCCCGACCCGCCCGTTGCGATCGTTCTCGCCCTCACCGTCTTCGAAGTTGTCGCCCTCCTAGTCGGCGTCGGCGTCGTCGTCACCCTCGTCGGCCCTGTCGTCGTCATCGCCCTCGTCGTCTTCGTCGCTATCGTCTGTGGCGGCGTCGTCGTGGCCCTCGTCGTCGTCGTCGTCACCTTCGTCGTCGTCGTCCTCACGGATGTCGCGCTGGATGGATCGCGCTCTACTTTTATGTCCCGACAGCCCGTTAAGGCCCGCCCGCCCGACCCGTTTGTTAGGGTCCGCCCGCCTGACCCGCTCGTACTGGCCCGCTCGCTTGGATCCGTCCGCCCAATTCGCTTGTTAAGGCCCGCCCGCACGACACGCCCGGTAGGGTCGTCGTCGTCCTCATCTTTCGCGTCGTTGTCGCCCTCGTCTTCGTCGCCGTCGTCGTCGCCGGCCTCGTGGATGTGATACTATAGCCTCGGGAGGGTTTTCTCCTGATGCCGTTCCGCGGGCCAACGGCAGTTTGCAGCCAGCCACTTGTTATCGAGGGGAGTCGCTGTGGGTTTGCACAACGTAGCTTCCACCTCATACGTTTGACCACATGGACTGCAGCGTATAGCTTGCGCCGCCTCGCTTGCACTTCATAGATTGCACCGCGTAACTGGCGCCATGTGGCTTGCCTCACATAGCTTGCACCGCATAGCCTGCACCCGTTTTCTCCTGAGCGGCGCTGCGCTCACCCCCGAGTCGAAAAAACTAAGGCAACATGTGAGGACTCTTCAAGCGAAACGGCGGCCAAGCCAGGTATGTCGTGAAGACGTTTTTGGCGGAACCGCGCCCAAGCCAGGCCAAACAGGGAAATCGCGCGTGGAGGTCTTCAACGACACCGCGCCCAAACCGAGCCAAACCATGTAGGCTTTGAAGACGTCTACAGCGAAACAGCGCTGAAATCATCCAGGCAAGTTGCGAGAATGTCTCAGCCGAGAACGCGCCGAAACCAAGCCGAACCAGGCACGTTGCGAGAACGTCTCAGGCGAAGCCGCGCCGAAACCAATCCAAGCCAAGCAATTTGTGAGGACGTCTCAGGCGAAACCGTGCCGCAACCAAGCCACTACTGGCACATTGCGAGTACGTCTCAAGCGAAACTGTCCCTTTGGGGCGCACGCTGCTGGCAAGCGGCCGCGCCAGGGCCAGCGACAAACAAGGTTGAGGCCGCGGCGGCGCCTCATGTCTGATGACCTTTTTTCCCATGATCCCCAAACCCGTTGGGCTTCGGGGCTGGAGGAAGCAGCTGGCTCTCGGCTGTCCCCTTGGTGGCTTCGTGGATGCGTGGCGTGGCAATCTGTTTCACGCCTGCGGCCCGCTCGGGCAGCGGGGTGTTTCGCCTGGCGCGCCCTCCTTGCCCGCTCGGGCGGCGGCACCGCTTCGCGGCTGCTGTTCCTGGGTTTCCGTGGGCTCTGTGCGGTGCCCTGCGGGTGCTCGTGCGCGCGCGGTGGGGGGCGCGGTGCGCCGGGTGCCGCGCGTGGCCGTGTGCTGCCGCCCAGGCGCTGGGGCGGGCTAGGAAGTACTGGCTCTCTAATGTACACCACCACCTCCTTCACCACCTCCCTCTCCCAGGGAAGAAGAGAGGAAGAGGAGGGCAGAGGAGGGAGAAGGAAAGGAGGTGGTGGTGGTGGTGGTGGTGGTGGTGGTGGTGGTGGTGGTGGTGGTGGTGGTGGTGGTGGTGGTGGTGGTGGTGGTGGTGGTGGTGGTGGTGGTGGTGGTGTATAGTCCTGGGGCCCGCGCTGGTGGCTAGCCGACTGCACCCGCCATTGCGTGCCTTCTTGAGCCGATCGCGGCGGTCTCTCGCGCCAGTGGTGTGCCGAGTGTACCAGACGGTGCGGACGTGTGGGCCGCTCGGGTGTCCACGGGGGAGGCCAAGTCGAGCGGGTCGGCCGGCTTCCCGATCCAGCGGCGTGTGTTCCTTTTGCCCATCCGTCTGCCACCCTCCCCCCCACGGCCGGCTTCCCGATCCAGCGGCGTGTGTTCCTTTTGCCCATCCGTCTGCCACCCTCCCCCCCACACCCGTTGGCGCGCTTTTGGAGCTGCCCCCGTGGCCTCGGCAGATCGGCGTGGAATCGTCTGCTCCTCCCTCGACGCCTCGTCTCGCGTCGGAAGGAACAGGGGGGATCGACAAAGGCTGTACGAAGTCTCGTGCATGCAGCTGGTGAGCTGGTTCGCTCACCCCCGTGCTAATATTCATATATATATATATATACACACCTATACGACCACCCTGCGGGTGATAAGGAGGTTTGGGGGGGGGGGGCCAGCAATTGGCAACAGTAGTGATTGTTGATCTGACGACGCACCGCCATCTCACTATCGATCTCATTCGATCGATCTCACAATCGACCTGACGATCGATCTCACAATCGATCTCACGATCGATCTCACAAACGATCTCTCATTCGCTCTCACAATCGATCTCACAATCGACGTCATCATCATCAACATCAACATCAGCATCAACGTCATCATCAGCATCAACATCATCATCATCATCACCATCATCACCATCATCACCATCATCATCACCACCATCATCACCATCATCACCATCATCAGCATCGTCATCATCACCATCATCACCATCATCATCATAATCATCATCATCATCGTCGTCATCATGATCATCACCGTCATCCTCGGGACACCTACGGGACACTGGCGGGACACCGGATCTCACTATCGATCTCATTCGATCGATCTCACAATCGATCTGACGATCGATCTCACAATCGATCTGACGATCGATCTCACAATCGATCTCACTATCGATCTCACAGGCGATCTCTCATTCGGTCTCACTATCGATCTCACAATCGATCTCACAATCGACGTCATCAACATCAACATCAACATCATCATCAACGTCATAATCATCATCAACGTCATCATCATCATCACCACCATCATCACCACCACCATCATCATCATCATCATCATCAACGTCATCATCATCATCATCATCACCATCGTCACCATCATCACCATCATCACCATCATCACCATCATCACCATCATCATCATCATCGTCATCATCATCATCACCATCATCACCATCATCACCATCATCATCATAATCATCATCATCGTCGTCATCATCATCATCATCATCATCATCACCGTCATCATCGGGACACCGACGGGACACCGCGGGCCACAGGACGCCGGAAGGGACCCCATTTGGTCCGGCCGCGCCTCAGCCACAGCGGGACACCGGCGGGACACCGCGCGGCACCGGTTGCCGGAAGGGAGTCATTTGGTCTGGCCGCGCCTCAGCCACAGGAGACTTTCCTCTCGCCCGCCCACGCAGCTTCGCCTCGCCCGAACGCACGGCACGCACGAACACGAAACCGAAATCGATTTCCCGGTAGGGGTGCTCTCCGTTCCACTTCGATCTCACCCCCCAACCTCCGATACCTGTACGACCACCCTGCGGGTGATAAGGAGGTTGGGGGGGGGGAGGGGCCCAGCAATGGGCAACAGTGGTGATTGTTGTTCTGACGACGCACCGCCATCTCACTATCGATCTCATTCGATTTATCTCACATTCGATCTGACGATCGATCTCAGAATCGATCTCACTATCGATCTCACAATCGATCTCTCATTCGGTCTCACTATCGATCTCACAAGCGATCGCACAATCGATCTCACAATCGACGTCATCATCATCAACATCAACATCATCATCATCATCATCATCATCATCATCATCATCAACGTCATCATCATCATCACCATCGTCACCATCATCACCATCATCACCATCATCATCACCATCATCATCACCATCGTCACCATCATCACCATCATCACCATCATCACCATCATCACCATCATCACCATCATCATCATCGTCATCACCATCATCATCATCATCATCACCATCATCACCATCATCATCACGACGAAAATCACCAGTTGCTTACGTCAACGCAGACCAGACCTCCACCGACCGCCCACGCAAGCCCATTCGAAAGGCCAACCAAACGACATCACATGGACGCAAACAGCCCACACCGAAGCATGGACAGCGCTCGAGCACCACTTCACCGACCTCACGTCGACCAGCACCCGGGACTCAGACCAATGACGTAAAATCTCTGCGAACGTCGAGACGTCTCGCCTAACCCGCGCCGACACCGACACCAAGGACTTTTTTTTCCTCCTCCTCCCCCTCTCCTCCTAACTTTTTACATGTCTCGCATTGCATGAATCCAGACACCTCAGATCCTAGAGGCCATGGCCTCACCCACCTGGTCTGCTCTAGGCCCGGACGCTGTCCGCAACGGTGGTCGCATCGCATCGCATCGCATCGCATCGCATCGCATCATCATCATCATCATCATCATCATCATCATCATCATCATCATCATCATCATCATCATAATCATCATCATCATCATCATCATCATCATCATCATCATCATTGTCGTCATCCTCATCATCATCCCCGCCATCCTCGGGACACCGACGGGACACCGGCGGGACACCGGATCTCACTATCGATCTCATTCCATCGATCGCGCAATCGATCTGACGATCGATCTCACAATCGATCTCTCGTTCGGTCTCACTATCGATTTCACTATCGATCTCACAATCGATCTCACAGTCGACGTCATCATCATCATCATCAACATCAACATCCAGAGCATTATCATCATCATCACCATCATTAACGTCATCATCATCACCATCATCATCATCATCATCACTATCATCACCATCGATCTGACGATCGATCCCACATCGACCTCACTATTGATTTCACAATGGATCTCTCATTCGGTCTCACTTTCGGTCTCACTATCGATCTCACAATCGATCTCACAATCGACGTCAGCATCATCATCATCATCATCAACGTCATCATCATCACCATCAACGTCATCAACGTCATCATCATCACCACCATCACCACCACCATCATCATCATCACCATCAACGTCATCATCATCATCATCACCATCATCACCGTCATCACCATCATCATCACCATCATCACCATCATCACCATCATCATCATCGTCATCATCATCGTCATCATCATCATCATCACCATCATCACCATCATCACCATCATCATCATAATCATCATCATCGTCGTCATCATCATCACCGTCATCATCGGGACACCGACGGGACACCGGCGGAACACCGGCGGAACACCGCGGGCCACAGGACGCCGGAAGGGAGTCATTTGGTCCGGCCGCGCCTCAGCCACAGCGGGACACCGGCGGGACACCGCGCGGCACCGGTTGCCGGAAGGGAGTCATTTGGTCTGGCCGCGCCTCAGCCACAGGAGATTTTCCTCTCGCCCGCCCACGCAGCTTCGCCTCGCCCGCACGCACGGCACGCACGAACACGAAACCGAAATTGATTTCCCGGTAGGGGTGCTCTCCGTTCCACTTCGATCTCACCCCCCAACCTCCGATACCTGTACGACCACCCTGCGGGTGATAAGGAGGTTTGGGGGGGGGGAGGGGCCGAACAATGGGCAACAGTGGTGATTGTTGTTCTGACGACGCACCGCCATCTCACTATCGATCTCATTCGATCGATCTCACATTCGATCTGACGATCGATCTCACAATCGATCTCACTATCGATCTCACAATCGATCTCTCATTCGGTCTCACTATCGATCTCACTATCGATCTCACAATCGACGTCATCATCATCAACATCCATGTCATCATCATCATCATCATCATCATCATCATCATCATCACCATTATCAACGTCATCATCATCATCATCATCACCATCGTCACCATCATCACCATCATCACCATCATCACAATCATCATCACCATCATCATCACCATCGTCACCATCATCACCATCATCACCATCATCACCATCATCACCATCAGCATCATCGTCATCATCATCACCAGCATCACCATCATCACCATCATCACGACGAAAATCACCACTTGCTTACGTCAACGCAGACCAGACCTCCACCGACCGCCCACGCAAGCCCATTCGAAAGGCCAACCGAACGACATCACATGGACGCAAACAGCCCACACCGAAGCAAGGACAGCGCTCGAGCACCACTTCACCGACCTCACGTCGACCAGCACCCGGGACTCAGACCAATGACGTAAAATCTCTGCGAGCGTCGAGACGTCTCGCCCAACCCGTGCCGACACCGACACCAAGGACCTTCTTTTCCTCCTCCTCCCCCTCTCCTCCTAACTTTTTACATGTCTCGCATTGCATGAATCCAGACACCTCAGATCCTAGAGGCCATGGCCTCACCCACCTGGTCTGCTCTAGGCCCGGACGCTGTCCGCAACGGTGATCGCATCGCATCGCATCGCATCGCATCATCATCATCATCATCATCATCATCATCATCATCATCATCATCATCATCATAATCATCATCATCATCAACATCATCATCATCATCATCATCATCATCAACGTCATCATCATCACCACCATCATCATCACCATCATCACTATCATCACCACCATCACCATCATTACCATCACCATCACCCTCATCACCATCATCACCATCATCATCACCATCATCACCAGCATCACCATCCTGACCATCATCACCATCATCACCATCATCATCATCATCATCATCATCATCATCATCAACGTCATCATCATCACCGGAATCATCATCACCATCATCACTATCATCACCACCATCACCATCATTACCATCACCATCACCCTCATCACCATCATCACCATCATCATCACCATCATCACCAGCATCATTATCCTGACCATCATCACCATCATCATTATCATCATCATCATCATCGTCATCATCATCACCATCATCACCATCATCACCATCATCATCATAATCATCGGCATCATCATCATCACCGTCATCATCGGGACACAGAGGGGACACCGGCGGGACACCGGCTGAACACCGCGGGTCTCCGGACGCCGGAAGGGAGTCATTTGGTCCGGCCGCGCCTCAGCCACAGCTGGACACCGGCGGGACACCGCGCGGCACCGGTTGCCGGAAGGGAGTCATTTGGTCCGGCCGCGCCTCAGCCACAGGAGTTTTTCTCTCGCCCGCCCACGCAGCTTCGCCTCGCCTGCACGCACGGCACGCACGAAACCGAAATCGATTTCCCGGTAGGGGGGCTCTCCGTTCCACTTCGATCTCACCCCCAACCTCCGATATCTCTGAGTATATATCTTTGAATAGGCCGGGGGGGGGGGGGGGGGGGGCCAAAATCGGTGCCGTCATCCCCCATGGCGGCCCCCCCGAACCTTAAGTCACAGACCCCCCGGGACTGCCCCAGGCCGCTTCCAAATTGCCCACGACAGGCCACGCGGGCCGTACAGATGGTCACGAAAGCCTGAAGAGGCCCCGAAGACGCCCAAGAGCGCCCCAAGAGGGCCCGTGAGGGCCCCAAGAGGGCCTTCAAGAGGCAAATATCGGCCCATTTTCTTAGTAAAACGCGCGTTTTCGGCATACTCGCTGGCTTCGTCTTCACAGTGCCCCAGACGCCCCCGCGGAGCCCCAACACAGCCCAAACGAGACCCAAGAGGGCCCCAGACGGCCCAAAAGGGTCGGCCTGTGGGGCTGACGGAACCCCCCAAGATGGCCCAAGAAGCCCCGAAGCCGGCCCAGGAGGCCCCCAAGGCGGCCTCAGGGAGGCCCAAGAGGGCCCCGTTCGAAATCATGTTCCCAGAAGCCTCTCCGGGAACATGACTTCCGGGCTCCCAGGGCCCCCGATTGAGCCCCAGGACAACCTCAGCGAGGCCCCAGAGGGCCCGAGATGGCTTGAAGATGGCCGAAGAGGGCCCCAAGAGGGCCTTCAAGAGGTCCGTGGCCATTTTGGCTCAAGTTCGGCTCAAGCTGGCTGCTGGCGCGCACCGTTCACGCTCGTGTTGGTAGTTGGGCACGACGCCCCAGCACGCGCCATCATCTGCGCAAAGGAAGCCCCTGCCTTGCCCACCGCGGCCACGGCTGGCCCCGCCCTCCCGGGCAGCACCGTCGTCGGCGAGGCAGAGGAGCCCGTTTGCGCCGCGGGGGCGCGCGGCACAGGCGCGGGGAGGCCAGCGGCCAGAGCCGCAGCCCGGCACGCAGGGGCCGGGTCGGGCGGACGCCGCCATGCCCCTCAGGTACGAGGCCCTGCACGTGGTCGGCTCGGGGGTCTTCGGGACGGTCTTCCTGGCGAGGGACCGCGAGACCAACGACCGGGTGGCGCTCAAGCGATTGAACGTCAAGGCTGGCCAGAACGGTGTGCCCGCGAACGTCATCCGCGAGGTGTCGCTGCTGCGCGATTGCGTCCACCCGAACATCGTTAAGCTCAAGGACTTGCAAATCGTCGGCCTGGACGGGTTCGAGCTGATCTTCGAGTACATCCCTGACGACCTGCACCGGGTTCTGAGGTGCTACTGGAGGAAGGGCACCCAGCTGCCCATGGAGAAGGTCGTGCTGTACTGGCAAGATCTCCTCAACGGAATCCACGCGTGCCACACACAGATGGTGATTCATCGTGACCTCAAGCCGCAGAATGTCCTCGTCCATCCCATTGACGGCCTCAAAATTTGCGACTTCGGCCTGGCCCGCATGTCCTCGCGCAGGGTCGAGAGCTACACCCGGGATGTCGTCACCCTGTGGTATCGCGGCCCAGAGATTTTGCTGGGGCATCCCAGCTACGACTTGCCGGTGGACATCTGGTCTGCGGGATGTCTCCTTGCCGAGATCGCCACTGGCTGCCCGATATTCCCTGGGGATTCCGAGATTGGCACAATCGTCCAGATCATGCAGCTGCTGGGCACCCCCACCGAGGCGACCTGGCCAGGCTTCGAGCAGTGCCTGTCGCTCTGGAAGCCCAGCTATCCGAGCTGGCCGCCCACGGGCCTCAAGACGATAAACGACCAGCGCCCAGAGCTCGGCGATGCTGGGATGGACTTGGTCCAAACTTTGTTGGTCATGAACCCCGCGGCCCGGCCGACCTCTCGAAAGGCCAAGGCCCACGCCTTCCTCTCGCGGCCCGGCCCCGCGCCGCCGAGAGGCTTCCCGCCCCTCTGAGGGGCACTGTGTCTGCCCACAGGCTTTGCAGCCGACGGGGCGCTCGAACCGCTCAGGGTCTTCGAACATGAAGGCCGTGCAGCGGCATGGCCCCTGCATGCATATACTATGTAGTAACGTTGGTGCGTGGCCCACACGCCCGCGCACTGGTTTGGGAACCAGTCGCGGCGTTTCCGCCGTCTCCCCCTTTCCTGCTCCGCCCGGGCATGGTCTATCCTGGAGACTTTTCCCTTTCCGGCCAGTCATGCCATGCCCACTGTCCAGTGCCCTCGTCTCCCTCTCTTTTTCAATTGTCCCTCCCCCCCTCTCCTCCCCCCGTCTCCTGCCCCTTTCCGAAGTGACAGCAGCATGGTGACTTTGCCCTTGTTCAAACAAAGCGCGAAGCGATCGCCTCGGCGCGACCGCTATCCTGCAGAAGCCCAGCATGAGGCCTGGGCCCGTTGATGTCTGCCCCAATTTGTTGGCGGTGGTGCTCGTCAATGCACCTGGGCATGCTGGCGATACCCTTTTTTACTTTTTATGTTTAATCTTCCTATGAGTGTATGTCATCATCTGGCATGTCGCGCTGAACCTTTGATTTGAGCGACTGAGTGGAAGAGTCGGGGATGGAAGAAACAAAAGAGGGCCTTCAAGATGCAAAAATCTGCCCATTTACCTTGTGAAACGTGCGTTTTCGGAGCCCCAACACAGCCCAAGAGAGACCCAAGAGGCCCCCGACGGCCCAAAAGGGTCGGCCTGTGGGGCTGACGGAACCCCCCAAGACGGCCCAAGAGGCCCCGAAGCCGGCCCAGGAGGCCCCCAAGACGGCCTCAGGGAGGCTCAAGAGGGCCCCGTTCGAAATCATGTTCCCGGAAGCTTCTCCGGGAACATGACTTCCGGGCTCCAAGGGCCCCCCACTGAGCCCCAGGACATCCTCAGCGAGGCCCAGGAGGGCCCGAGCTGGCTTGAAGATGGCCGAAGAGGGCCCCAAGAGGGCCTGCAAGAGGCACACATCGGCCCAGTTCCTTCGTAAAGCGTACATTTACAGCATACTCGCTGGCTTCGTCTTCACAGTGCCCCAGACGCCCCCGCGGAGCCCCAACACAGCCCAAGAGAGACCCAAGAGGGCCCCAGACGGCCCAAAAGGGTCGGCCTGTGGGGCTGACGGACCCCCCCAAGACGGCCCAAGAAGCCCCGAAGCCGGCCCAGGAGGCCCCCAAGACGGCCTCAGGGAGGCCCAAGAGGGCCCCGTTCGAAATCATGTTCCCGGAAGCCTCTCCGGGAACATGACTTCCGGGCTCCAAGGGCCCCCCACTGAGCCCCAGGACATCCTCAGCGAGGCCCAGGAGTGCCCGAGATGGCTTGAAGATGGCCGAAGAGGGCCCCAAGAGGGCCTGCAAGAGGCACAAATCGGCCCAGCTCCATCGTAAAACGTACATTTACAGCATACTCGCTGGCTTCGTCTTCACAGTGCCCCAGACGCTCCCGCGGAGCCCCAAGACAGCTCAAGAGAGACCCAAGAGGGCCCAAGACGGCCCAAAAGGGTAGTCCTGTGGGGCTCACGGACCCCCCCAAGACGGCCCAAGAGGCCCCGAAGCCGGCCCAGGAGGCTCCCAAGACGGCCTCAGAGAGGCCCAAGAGAGCCACGTCCGAAATCATGTTCCCGGAAGCCTCTCCGGGAACATGATTTCCGGGTTTCCAGGACGCCTAAGTTAAAAGGCCCACAAGACAGCCTCAGCGAGGCCCCAGAGGGCCCGAGATGGCTTGAAGAGGGCCCAAGAGGGCCTGCAAGATGCACAAATCGGCACATTTCCATTGTAAAACTCGTCTTCGCAGTGCCCCAGACGCCCCCGAGGAGCCCCAAGACAGCCCAAGAGAGACCCAAGAGGGCCCAAGACGGCCCAAAAGGGTATAGTGCTGTGGGGCTGACGGAACCCCCCGAGACGGCCCAAGAGGCCCCGAATAAGTTGGCCCAGGAGGCCCCTAAGACGGCCTCAGGGGGGCCCGAAAAGGCCCCGTTCGAAATCATGTTCCCGGAAGCCTCTCTGGGAACATGATTTCCGGGCTCCCAGGACGCCCAAAGACAGCCCCCAGAAGCCCCGGACACGCCGAAGATGGCCTCAGGACGGCCGACGACGCCGCCAAAACGCCCCGAAGCCGAAAATCATACATTTCCAATGGTTTTTGAAGCATTTTTGCGCTCTCCCATGTTCCACCTCCCCACGGTCCCGGACCGCGTCAGAGGCCCTTCAGATCGCTCCAAGACGGCCGAAGAGGCTCCCAAGAAAGCCCAGAGACGGCCCAGGAGGCTCCCCAGATATGTCAAGAGGGCCTCGAGAGCGCCAAGAGAGCCCCAAGAGCGACCCAAGAGGGCCCGAAGAGCGCGACATTTCAAGGTCTCCGGCCTGAGAGGCTCCTAGGACGCCTCCGGAGGCCATCAAGAGGCTCCCAAGAAGCCCCGTGAGGCTCCCAAGAGGCCCCCCGGAAGCCCCAATAGGCTCCCAAGGGGCCCCCAGGGAAGCCCTCTGCTGGCCCCCAAGACACCTCGGTAAATCGTATTTCCCAGATAGCTTTCCGGGAACATTTCCGCCAACCGCCCCAACCATGTTTCCAATAGGTTTGCCGACAAGGCCAAAAGGCGCCCCTCGGTAATCCCCAGAGGCCCCCCCTCTTAAGAGAGCCGAACAAATATTATGCTCCCGGAGAGCTTCCCGGGAACATGATTCTCTATCTCGGAGTAGTCCCGAGGGGGGTAGGCGGGCCGCTGCCTGTTCCCCCCATCGATGCTCACCGGGGGTTGCGGGGGGCCGTCCAGAGCTCCCGAGGCGGCCCGGGCTCGCCCCGAAGCAGGCCACGACAGGCTAAGGGGCTCCCGAGGGCCCAAGAGGCTCCCATTAGGCCCCGAAGACGCCCAAGATGCCCTCAAGACGACGAGGATTCCAACACGCTCCACGACGGACTCAAGAGGCTCTCCAAGAAGGCCCTGGAAGGCAAGATTCACTCATTTTCCGAGTGTTTTGTATTTTGGCGTTCTCGCTCTTCCCGCTTTCCAGCGCTCCCTCACGGCCTCGGAGGCCCTTGATCGCTCCAAGAAGGCCCACGAGGCCCCGACGAGGGCCCCAAGACGGCCCAGGATGCTCCCCAGACAACCCAAGTGTGTCCCAAGAGGGCGCCAAGAGAAGGCCCAGAGGGGTCCCGAGGCGGCCCAGGCTCGCCCCGAAGCAGGCCACGACAGGCTAATGGAGGTCCCGAGAGGGCCCTAGACGGTCCCAAGAGGCCCCGAAGACGCCCAAGTTGCCCTAGACGGCCGACGAGGACTCCAACACGCTCCAGGACGGACTCAAGAGGCTCTCCAAGAGGGCCATGGGAGGCAAGATTCACTAATTTTCCGATGGTTTTTGAAGGATTGAGGCGTTCTCGCTTTCCCCGCTTCCCAGCGCTCCCTCACGGCCTCGCTCGGAGGCCCTTCAGATCGCTCCAAGACGGGCCACGAGGCCCCGACGAGGGCCCCAAGACGGCCCAGGATGCTCTCCAGACAACCCAACTGTACCCCAAGAGCTCCCCAAGAGAGGGCCCAGAGGGGGACCGCCAACCGATATTTCGAGGTCTCTGGCCCTAGGCCGCCTGTAGGCCCCCGGAGGCCACAAAGAGGCTCCCACGAAGCCCCGTGAGGCGCCCAACAGGCCCCCAGGAAGCCCCAAGAGACCCCCAACCTGAAGGAACGCGTCGGTTAGTAATAGTTAGCTGGAGTTCTAACTAGTTAGTAACTCGTTATAACTAGTTACCGTGTTGGAGTTTGTGGAGTGACATGTTCGTTGTTTGGTTTTTACTTGAGGTTTTTTTGGAACGTTAATTTGTTTTTTTGGAGATTGCATGTTGTGTTCTTTGCATATCGATGTTGTTGTTTTTTTGTAGGGTATGCGCTAACAGAACAATTTACGGTATTCCACTGGCCAAATGCACGTGATATGATCGCCAACTCTCCTGTAAACCACTTGCGATTTCAACGAACTGAAGGGGATGAGAACGGGATCGCGGGCATCATCGATGACATGCCTAGAGAAGTGTTCGCTCGCATGCGCGTGCTTTGCAATCAGAATCTGAACTAAGCTCTGCGGCGGATCGCCGTCGCATTTCACGTGAAACCACACTTGGGTTGCAACGTGGCCACGATCGCGACCCATCAAAAACTAGATCACCACGTTTGATTATTCCTCCATGTTCGGTGTGCGCTTCAATGGTCGAGACTGCTGCATGCGTGCCTGGCCGCAGCTGCTGCAAAGCACTCAACAAACGTTTGCTTGCAGCTGCGGCGCACTCGAACTCGCACTCCAGTGACAGCCCGCGGATGTTCTGTAGATCATGCATGTGATGAGCCGTGGGCTGGATCATTACAGCCTTCTTGGGCCTCGTCTGCACAGGTGGTCCTTTGCAAATATTTTGACATGTTTGTGTTTCCGCTCTTGGACAAAACATGATAAAGCACCATGCCTCTCAAACATACCAGCCAAGTGGATAGCCATGTGATGCTTGTACACCCAATACTTGGCACCATATGCACGCTGGTGAAGCTCCAAATGTTTCAACACTGCTGACTCAACCTCGTCGCGTGTGCATGGCAATCGCCTCGACGCGCAGAGAATAACATCCACGGCGTCACATAACGCCCGCATGATTGCTATCTGGTCTGCGACTGCATCACAGGATGGTGTACTGGCAATGACTTGCCTGATGTATAGAGCCAGCGCGGGAATCGCAGATAGCTCTTGCGAGGCACTCGCCTGGAAGTCCCCCGTTTCCCAGACTGTTGCAGCAGAGTGGTGTTTGGATGGCTATGTCCACTTCATGAAGTAATCGTGGAGGTCGTCGGCGCTGCACAGTTCCTTGAAATCTTTGTGCTCTAGGAGGGCCCTGACTTCCCGATCAAAAATGCCACTGACGAAATATACGTGCATCCAATCGAAGCAGAGGAATGTCATCACCAAGTATCTAGGAAACGGGTCCAGTGCGACATGCGTTGGATGGAAATTCCAACCTTTCACCTGCGTCACAGATGTGCACTGCGCGTCTGTGAGCTCGTCTCGCTGGTACATCGCCCAATCAGGGCGCAACCTCTCCAAGATCGCGACGACTGTCGCGTCGGTGTTGTATACGAGTTTGCTTTTGTCAAGGCAGGTATCATCAACGCATGCCCCCTAAGTGTCGAAGTGCGTGTAGCCGAATTTCTTGTTAAGGACGTTCCTGCAAATTGCGCAGGGCTTAGAGCCAGCATGCCCCTTGTTCATATGAAGCTCCCTCAATGCCTCCTCGTCTCCTATAACACACGCCAATATCGCAACTATCGTTGCGTACGTTGTTGCGTCACCCAACGCAGATGCATCCAGCGTAACCCCCGTTGTCCCAAAGTTAACGCCACCCGATCTATAAAAAAGAGCTCGCTGAGCATCATGCGGATATGTTGCCCGGTGCCCCCAGGCATATCTTTCACCTTGGCAACGCGCGCGGTGCTGGGGGGAACCATAGATCTTCGTTTTGCAAGTGTTCGTCAAATTCGGCAAAAGACCAGTACACAGCATCCATACCACGGTAGTCCTTGCCTTTCGCGAGAGGATCGCGCGGCGATATACCATCGAAATAAAGAATTATCTTCCAAGGCACAACTAAAGAACATGGGTGCTTTTGCACTTGTTGGCGCATCAATGACCTGAACGGCCCGCTTTTCTTGCATATGGCGTACAAGAACGCCCCTGGGTTACACACCCAATTCTCAAATGTGCCCCCACCGTTATCGTCGCCAACAGGCATCTGCATACCATTCAATATAAGGCCACATGTGTTACGATCATTGACCACATGTTTCTCATATGCCCTATATTGGGACCCCCGCGAGACAGCGTCTGGCAACCCATTGTCACGAACGTAAGTGAGCACGTGAGACAATGCTGCCTGGGAAACATACGGGCCGCGGTGGACCTCAACTAATGCCTCGGAGTGTGTTCGGGGCCGCTTCGGCCGCGGACCCGACGCCATGCCAGCCAAAATGCTTACGGACTGATGCGATATGCGATGACCGCAACGCAATCGACACGAGTGAGACAGGATGCGACGATCGCACCGTATTTGTTTTACACCACAGATGCACAAGCGAATACATCGCTGCAACAACAAACGATGAGATGTGCTGGCCTACGACCGATCGTCGATGAACGCCAAGGCAACGGACCACGCCTCAGCGCGCGAGCGCACGCCAGGGCCCCACTTGATCCTCTTGTCGCTCCGCCCCACTACGGAGCGATATACCTGCTTGTCGCTCTGGGCCATGACGTAGCCAGCCCTGTAGTGGAGGCCCCCCGCCTTCGCAGGCGGCGGCAGCACCTTCGGCTTCGCGACGTGGCTTGAGGGCCTCTTCGCGACGACCTTGCCCGTGCTATTGCCCGTGCTCTTGCTGCCCTTGCCGTGTCCCTTGCATATGCTATGGCCTTTGTGTTTGTGTGTGATGCCCTTGCCCTTGCCATTGCCCGTGCTCTTCGGCTGCTCTGCGTCCTCTGATGCATCTGCTTCGGCGGCACCGGCGACCGCGTCGCCAGCCGCGGCGGGGCGCTTGAGCGCGGCCGTCGCCGCGGCCGCCGCCTTCGCCTTGGCGGCGAGCAGCTTGCGCAGGGCGGCCTCCTCGTCGCTCAGGCTGGCATCGGGCCCCTCGTCATGAACCGTTGGCTCGGCCGTCGCCGACTTGCCGAGCGTCGGCTGCTCGCGAGGCGGAAGCTTCGCCTTTGGTGGCTCCAGAGGGCAGCCCCCTGACGATGCCCCCGTGTGCACCCCTGTAGACGCCCCTGCAGACCCAGCTGCATGTCCTCCATGGAGTGCCACATTGGAGAAGAGCGCCGCGGCCAACTGCCCCCCGAACATGTTCTGGCACATCTGCATCTGCCCACCAACCGTCACATCTGGCATCGCGGCCTTGGCGCGGGGGGGCGCGACGGGCTCAACGGCGGTAGTCTTCCTGATCTTGCTGGAAGACCCCCGCGCGAACTCGGGCTCGTCGCAGTCCCAGATCGTCCTGCGCCCGCGTTTAGCCCGCGCTTTCGCAGCGACAGCTGCGCCCAACTTCTTCTTCACATCCTTCAATAGTTTCATCCACGCATCTGCATTGTCACATTTCCCAACGGCATGTGCCGCCACAGCCGCCACTCGCGCCTTACTTTTTTTTCAGATAATGTATGCATGCCAATTAGCGCGGCACGGTTGACCACAATGTTTACACACGCCTTCTCGGATAGGCCCCCCCTTCAACTTAGCGAGCTCAGTCGCTGCGAGGCATTTAGAGAAGATGGTTAACTCCTGCCACTTCTTAGAGCCGCCGGTGTACCCCAGCAAGCCAGTCTTGTTACCAACGGCCGAACAAAGCTGGGCAAGCTCTCGCGAGCTCCGGTGTTCCAGCGCATTGTCCCGAATGGCATTCGCGAGGAGTGACGCGTCATCGGTGCTCAAGTTTCCCAGATTGCCAACTTTGAGGAGCAACTGGTCAAATTGGCACTTGGCCACTGCGGCGGGATCCAACCCACAGCTTATCTTAGTTTGCACCCATTCGTGCATATGGTTTAGCTCAGCGATAAGGTTTGGCACGGACGTCATCGCGTAGCAAACGCAAGTAGATGGCGCGACATATTGCGACGTGGCAAGTGGATATCGCGAACGTCAGACTCGCGAGCCAAATCGGATACGGATAAGATGCCAACTGCAACATCACATGCAATTGCAGGGCGGCCCGGCCGCGGCGGGGGGTGCATTGGGGGGGCAACAATGGTGCAGCCCCCCACGCCGTCGCCAATCACCCTCATCCGCACGTCCCCTCCCCTGCTTCGCTGTCGTCGTTGCCACTCTGCGGCCAGACCGCAAACCACAAACGGGATCGTATGCAATCGTGTGCATGATGTTAGATGCAACAGATGCAAGATAGTTCGACACACGATGCACGGCTTTACAGCTTTCATTTCTAATGCGCGATCCGACTCGGGATCAGGCCACGTCCATGGATTTCGCAGGCTCAAGCCATGCGACCGCGACGCTGTGCGACTCGATCGCAGCCTCACGGTCCAGAATTGAGTTCATCCACTCATCCTCCGCCTTGAGGAACGCGGCGTAGTCGACATCTGCCTGTTGAGGCTGCTGGGGGTCAGGGTGGGAGATGGCCGTTGTTATGGGGCGGGAAACTTAATTAGCAATGCGTTATTATCCACATGCGTGCCTGCTTGGTCAGTGCTTTCGCACGGGAGCGAGTCGACGCCACATCCTTGTTCGCAGCCTTGACAATCTCTTTCTTCTGGCGGGCCCGCCTCTCACGCTCCTCCCTAAGCTCATGACGAACCTGTGCCTCCATCGCCTTCTGCTTGGTGGACTTCACCATTGCAACCAGAACAGGTTACGTGCAAGAGCCTGCGCGCACACACGCACACACACACGCACGCACACCTTGGGCCAATATGCTTACGAAAGGCTCGATCGCCGCCGTAGCGCCGCCCTGTAGACCCCACGGGCGCGCAACCCCACATGTGCATGACGCTGCATTTTTGCACGCAGCGCCACAAGCGATACGATGAATGCGTTTGCACGCGTGGGCTACCCTAGTAGCTACCCCGCTACCCTGTAGCTAACCCCGCAAAGCTGCTAGAGCGCACTACGCGGCGCCACGGGCCCCGCGGCCCCGTGCCCGCGCGAGGCCACTCACTGCAACGAGGCGATAAGTTGCACGAATGCGCACATTCCCCCACACCTCTGCCTCCCGCAAAACCATGCGGAACACCTCCTCGGCGGCCCCCGCTTGTTACATGGCTCGCTCCAGCTTCTTGAACGCCGCATCTACATTTTCGGGGAGGGGGGCGATATGGCGTGAACACGACCCTACCAACCCACACCTGAAAACATTCAAGCCCTGTAACACACGAAGCGATTGGGGTGCCGAGTCGAACCACAGCAACGCAATACAATATGTGTCGCACACGTGTGTATCAACACGCATATACATGCAACGTAGTGCACGCCAGTATAGTAGCTAACACTACTAAACGTAAAGACTACATAACGAGCCCGACCTTATTGTCGTTCTTCTTCGCTGGTGATTTAGTGTATTTCACGTGCCTGACGGTGGCCGTGAGCGCGGCGTTGAAGTCCGCCCTGACCTCGCGGCGGTGTTGGGCACGTAGTGCCTTGAGTTGAGTTGGGCGGGCATCGCAGGCATGATGTGCACAACGGCGCGCAGGCGCCTCGCGCGAGAGAGACGCGCCCCGCGTACCACAACCGCTACGGCCGAGATGCAAATTGCGACGTAGCCGCACAATGCAATATCACATCACCCCCCCCTCTCACATTCGCACCGCCGTCGGCACCGACGCCGTGGCTCGCCGCCGCCTCACATCATCATCATCGCCGTCACTGTCGTCATCGTCGGCATCATCATCTTCACCATCATCATCACCATCATCATCATCGTTCGCCGTCATCACCATCACACTCATCATCGCAATCCGCCCCTCTTCCCCACCGCAGCATTCGCCGTATGCCATCCTGGAGATCCTTCCACAACATCAACGTTGATCGCCGTCCCTCCACCCGCCCTCTCATTCGTTGCACTAAGTTTGAAGCACCTCCCGTGTCACGCATCCTGTCCGCCCGCGCTCTCCTCACCATCGTTGTCTCATGCTCCCACTCGTGGCCGTCGCCATCGTCGCCGTCGTCGCCGTCGTCGCGCCCCGACCCCCCTGGCCGCGGAGGGGGCGCGCGCAGGGCGGTGCCGCTCTGGAGGGGGTCGGCGCGCGACGGCGCCGCCGACGACGACGACGGCGACGACGACAAAGGCGGCGACGACGATGACGACGACGACGACGACGGCGATGACGACGGCGACGAGGACGACGGCAACGGCAACGGCGACGGCGGCGGCGGCGGCGGCGGCGACCACGAGGGCAATGCGACACACCACAACGAGAAAACGAGATGACACGGGGCGGGGGGGGGCACATGAGCTCGAGCGAGCGAGGACCTGGATATCTGATAGTGTCGACTGAACACTGGGAATGGGACGAGGCCGGAGGGGGGAGCTGGTGGCGATGGCGACGGTGGCGAAGGTGGTGGTGACGGTGGTGACCGACGACGACGAAGACCGGTTGCGGTGGTGGCGATGACGATACTGATGATGAGGCGATGAGGTGACGACGGGAAACGAGCGGCGGAAGATAGAAGCAACGATGGAAGGACGATGGACGGATGACGAGCGAACGCTGGAGGACGACGATGGACGGGCGATGGGGGGAACAAAGGAGGGGCCATGGAGGACGGGCTGCGGGGGCGATGCTGCGAGGATGATGCTGCACCTTTTTTTTTTTGCGGCTCGTGGCCCCCGTGGCGGTGTGTATCTGCGCGCACGCCGCGGGGCCGATAACAATCATCGTGTCCACCTACATATCCACAACAGATGCACATCTCTGGATTCTAGACAAGACGTCAACTACAGGAGCGGGAGGTGCTCACTATCAACTGATCACGAACGACCCCAAATGCAAACCCGTCGACCGAAATTTCACCCCTGGAATGATCCAAGACCGCTCAAACCGTCGCCACCAGGACCCACCCCCAGGAAGCTGTGATCCGACCACCCCGCTGTCGTATATGAGAAACTCATATACGACAGCGCTGTCGTCAACACTATCGCGCCGAGTTTGCCGTACATGAGTTTCTCATATACGACAGCGCCGTCGTATATGAGAAACTCAGATACGCCACAGTTGTCGCATATGAGAAACTCATATACGGCAACTGAGCCTCTGATCGCTTCAGAAGGAGAGGAGGGGGGAAACTGTTCTCGCAGTCGCGATTGCGAAGAGATCGGGGGGCAGCGCGTGAGCCCAGAATTAGCGATGCAGCACCTGCCGTGACCATGGCTGCAGCCCTTGGCCGCCGCCGTGGCAGCCAAAAGCCGCCTGTCGCTGCAGCCCTTGGCCGCCGTCGTGGCAGCCCTTGGTCGTGGCAGCCCTTGCCGCCAGTCGCGGCAGTCCTTGCCGCCGTCGTGGCAGCCCGTGGCCACAGCTGTAGTAGCCACCGACGCGGCCTTTGCCACCGTCGCGGTAGCCACTGTCCTACGACAGGTTGGCATCGCGCCACGCGCGCTGGGCCTCCCTCCACACATGCGCGTGGAGCCTCTTGTTCCACTCGGTGTACTCATATGCTGGTAGTCGTAGCCATCGAAGCCCTCGACCAGCTCTTTCACCGCCAGGGCCTTGGCGAGGCGGATGTGCTTGCCACCGCGCGGCCGCGGGACGTAGTAGTCGTCGTCGCCGCCCTTGTGGCCGCTGCCCTTGCCACCATCGTAGTAGCCCTTGTGACCGCTGCCCTTGCCACCGTCGCAGTAGCTCTTGCGGTCGCTGCCCTTGTCGCCGTCGTGGCCGCTGTCGTGGTAGCCGACGTCGTTCTGGCTGCTGTCGTAGTAGCGGCCACGCTTGCCGTAGTAGTTGCTGCTGTCGTGCTTGCCACCGCGCTTGCCACCGCTGTCGTAGTAGCCATCGTGCTTGCCACCGCTGTGGTAGTAGTCATCGCCCTTGCCACCGCTGTGGTAGTAGTGGTCGTCGCCCTCGCGCTCGTAGTAGCTATAGCGCTTGCATGGGCCCTCACCGTCGTGGTCGCGGCTTCTTCGGCTGTGGCCCATCACCGTCGTAGTCGCGGCCCTTGCCACCGTCGTAAGCGCTGCCCTTGCCGCCGATGTAGTAGCCCATGTCGCTGCCCTTGCCACTGGTGCCCTTGCCACCGTCATAGGCGCTGCCCTTGCCACCGTAGCAGTAGCCCGCGCCGCTGCCCCTGCCGCCGTCGTAGGCGCTGTCCTTGCCGCCGCTGTAGAAGCCCATATCGCTGCCCTTGCCACTGTCGCAGCCGCTGCCCTTGCCACCGCCGTGCGCGCTGCCCTTGCCACCGCCGTGGTAGCCCATGTCGCCGTAATCGTCGTCGTCTTGAACGAAGTGCTGCAGGCCGTGCATCTGGTTCATGCTCGGGCTCATCGCGGGCGCCATGTCGAACATGTCGAGCAGCTGGTCCGCCGCGCACTGCCTCGCGTGCTTCAGCGGCGGGGCGGTCGGCGGCGGCCGCGGCCCGTAGTGCTTCGCCTCAGGCGGGACCGCAGGCTGCCGCGGCCCGAACTTCGACTTCGGCTTCGGCGGCGGCGGCGGCGTTGGCGGCCGCAGCGCTGGCTGCGGCTCGGCAGCGCCGCCGCCGCGGCGGCGGCGGTTGAGGTCCTCCGCCGCGTCCAGGAGGAGCGCCACCGCAGCTTCGTCCATGGCGCTGGTGCTGCTGCGCGTGGTGCGCTGCTGGCTGCGCGGGTGCTGCTGCGCGCGGTGCGCTGCTGGTTGCGCTGGTGGGGCTGCGCGTGGCGCAGCGCCGCACTGACGCGAAGGCCCAACAGCTTGGGCCTGAAAAGTGGCAACGGATGGGGATATGGAGGTGAGGCTGCTGAGGATGGTCGATGCAATCGTATGCAACATGCGTGCGCTGTCTTTTTTCTGCGCCATGCAACCCCATGCGGTGTGCCGCAACGCATGCGTGTTGCTATGCTAGCTGCATGCACCCCCTAATACAAAAGTGAAACACTACGGGCGACCGACGGCAGACGACGGGCGACGGGCGACGGACGCCGACGACGGACGCCGACGACGCCGACGACGACGACGACGACGACGGCGACGACGGCGACGACGGAGGGGTTCACCGCCGCGCGTGTTCCATTCCGAGGCCCCATGCAGGGCCACGCCCCCCGCGGCCCTCCCAGGGCCCATGGGGGACATCCATATGCCATGGATCCCGAGGTCCCTCGAGGACCATCTCGCGAGCCGCGGCGATCGCACCGCATTCGGCGAGAGGGCCCTCGATGCCATCGCGAGGTCAGCGATTTCGGCGGCGTTCGCCGAGCTGAACGAGGAGCTTGGAATGAGAAAGGGGAGCGGAGGGGATGATAAGGGGTGGATGGATAGGGTTCATAGCACATACCCCCCATAAGGAGCTGAAGCGCCAGTGCCAACGCGCAGACGACGCAGAGCGCGAGACGAAGAGGCTGAAGCTGGATACGCACAGCGGCGACAGCAGCGGCCACAAGGGCGGCGACGACGACCACAAGGGCAGTGGCGACAGCAGCGGCCACAAGGGCGATGACTACTACCACAGCGGTGGCAAGGGCAGCGACCACAAGGGCGATGACTACTACCGCGACGGCGGCAAGGGCAGCGACATTTTCTACTACGACGGTGGCAAGGGCAGCGGCGACGGCTTCTACGACAGCGGCAAGGGCTACTACGACGGTGGCAAGGGCTTCGATGGCTACGACTATGGCAAGGGCAGCAATGGCTACTACGACAGCGGCAAGCACGACAGCGGCAAGGGCAGCAATGGCTACTACGACGGTGGCAAGGGCAGCGATGGCTACTACGACTATGGCAAGGGCAGCACGGGCTACTACGACGGCGGCAGGGGCAGCGATCAGCAATGGCTACGACGGCAGCAGACGAAGTACATCGATTGGAACAAGAAATAAAGTGTGCAGGGCGGCAACTATGACGGTGACAAGGGCAGCGGATACGACGGCGGCACGGGCTGCCACGACGGCGACAAGGGCTACCACGACGGCGGCAAGGGCTACCACGGCGGCGGCAATGGCTACTACGACGGCGGCAAGGGCAGCACCCACGACGGTGACACGCCCGCGGGCAGCGACGCGGGCTACTACGACGGTGGAGGCAGCGACTACGACGGTGGCAAGGGCGGCGCCCACGACTGTGGCAAGGACAGTGGCAAGGGCATCGACGCCCGCAGTGACAAGAGTGCGGACGACAGCATCGTGAGCGCTGTCGCGAGCAAGGTCACTGGCGCTTCTGACTCAGATGTGATGGTGCACGATTCTGGCACTCCAGAATCTGATAGTTCGGACCGGTGCTCGAGGGGCGATATAGAAAACAAAAGGGAGAGGGATGGGGATGAGAGGGGGGTCAGACGGTGAGCGAGCGAGCGCGTGCTAGTCGCGATCACTCGGCCGCGAATCTTCGCCAGGTTGGTCGGCAGGCGAACCGTCGCCATCATCATCGTCGACCATATCGTTCCCCCCGGTGGCAGGTGTGATGTTGCCCCGGAGACTTTGTGCAGCTTGAGCGATGTATACTGGTTCTCAATCATCGACTTTAGATTGCACCCGTTGCGGCATGCCGTCTGTACCACGTATCGTCATGAACACTGTCTTGCGACGCTTGTCGCAAAATACGCCATTGACGCCAGACGTGGACCTGGCTCGCTGCTCTCGGTCATGCGTGTCGATCGCTGCAGCCACCGCTGCAAGCACGTACTCCATAACAGCAGGTACACACTCGATCGAGACCTTCTTGCACGCCTTCAACCCGAACGGAAACGTCAACGTGATAGCATCGTGTTTCAAGTGCCGGCCGCCGTGCGTGCACTCCACCGCTGGGAACGATGCAGTCACGGTCTCTGGCATCAGAGATGCATCGAGTATACACCGATTGATCTTGACGATCGAGGCCTTATCGGCATCGTCCTGAAGCAACGGGTCTGTCTCTTTCATGCGTTGCCAGATCGCATCGTCACATGCGGCGCTCCTCATCTTCATCAGATCACCAAAGAAAGCGTTGTGCGCTAGGGGAGCGTTTGACTTTGTGGGGTTCGGGGCCCCGATGAAGTTCTGAAGCTTGCGATCGCTCTTCGACGGCCCCAAGAATAGCGAACCAGCCGCTTGGATAATCTGTCTGGGGGCCCATGGGTCTTTCAATGCACCCCCCTCGATGACAGTGCGCATTTGCACTGTCACGGACATGATTGCAAACCAGAACTCGAGCGGAAACGCCTACGGACAGGACAACGATTGCCGACGTCCATGCGGTATGTGAGCGATAACTCATGGCACTGCGTTTGCCGACATGGGAGGGTGGAGCGACGTTTTGCAAATGGCCACATTGCAATCGAACGCGTGTTGATAAGTACTGCATAGACGTATGCATACATCGTCACTTCCTAGACTTCTTCACTGCGGGCGCAGGCGCATCCTCAGCCTTGCGCTTTGGCATGAGCGATGCCAGCGGTGCGATCAGCGCGTCTCCCTTCGCGACGTCGCTTTTGTTGGTCAGCGCCTGCACAGACGCAGACGGTATCACATCGGACTTCATGGTCACGACCTTCACGTTTGCATTGAGTTTGGGGGTCGACTCCTGCGCGAACCAAAATGGAATGACTAAGGAGCCAGGGGCCTTTGCCAGCCCCCCTACATCCGTATTCGCCTGCACCTTGGGCATCTTCATGCCACCAGTGGGGAGCAACGCGATGTTGAACATGGTGCCTTTGAGGTCCTTGTGCGACTTCACAAACACGCTCCCGTTTGGTGAGTCTTCGTTGGATTTCTTCATGACGATGCTTGCAGTGAGTGGGACAAGCACTATCTCCCCTGCTTTGAGTGCACGCGCGGTAGTGATAGACCGATACTTAACAGGCGATGTTACGCCAGTGATGCCCTTCAAGCAATCTGAATGCTGGGCGTACATGTCGTCCAAGGCGATTCTGATTTTCGCCTCCTCAATTGACCACTGCCAGTCGACGCTCATCATGGGGCCGTGGTCAGCAAACTGTTCGATTATTTCCTGGGAAGGATGGGGGGGGGGGGGGGCATGCGAGAGGCATAGCACTGGATGGGCGAATGGATGGTTGAACATACATAGAGCGGGGGACACATAGACAGAGCGCGAGCGGGGGGACGAGAGAGAGATGGGGAGAAGGATATATGTATAGAGATGGACAGCCAGATGAAATAGAGGACGGGTGTATATATATATATATGGAGAGGGGTGTCGTCAAACCAATTGAAGGTCGGGCTGCGACGAGATCGCCTGTTGCCCTAGCTGTCTTGAGTCGTGCTCAAGACGTACTTCCCATTTAGCATCTCGCCAATGCTCTCAACCACTGTCTTACTCCCGATCATCAACTTCACACCCTTCGCATCGACCCCAACGAACTCGAACACGCTGTCCCTGTCGTCACCCTTCGCCAAGCAGAGCTTTGCTTTCGACACGAAGCCTCTCTCCGACAACTTATCTGCCTGGTTGGACCATGCGCCTGTCGCAGTATACTCCTTCACACCCGAGCTTGTAGCCGTTTTGGGCGCTGCTGCAGGGGCGGCCTTGGCCCCCCATGGGCTTTCCACTGGTTTGCCCGCATGCGTTGCCAACGCAGTACAGGAGCTGGCGCCAATATCTGGCAACGTTTTGGCGCCGCCCAATCGTTCATGTGGTTTGTTGAATACGAAGTGCACGACGCGAACATCAGTCAACCCTGCGATGGCGTCGTATGCGAGCGTGCTTGGCGCAACGCCTTGTTTTTTTTTTTTTTGCGATCTCTCGCACCTTCTGCAATAACTCATCCGCATGCAGAACAAATCGTAGCCTTCTTGTCACCAGACAGCGCGGACACGTCACCGGGCCTTAAGAGTATCAGATGGCCGTCCTTGGCGCACTTGCCATTCGCGGCCGCCATGGCTTTTACGCATGCGAGTTTGAATGTCACCGCAGCCCCGTCGTTGTTGATCTCCACTTCGGCGGGGCTCTTCGCCGTGGCGCCTGTGACCACGCACTGGGCAGTTAATTGCCGCGAGAAGTCCCGCAATTCGCTGAGGAAAATTGGCTCGCCCAAACCACCCGACATCTCTTTCACATACGTTACCTATCCGTCCCTTTCCCCAGGGAAGAGGGAACCCGCGCGAGTCGCCTCTTGAATGGCCCTCGGCCAACCGATCTTGCCTCCATGGTTAGCCAAACGGTTCGCAATGGATGCGATCTTGAACTTCAGGCTCAATCGGGACTCGCAACGTGCGATCTGTTGCCCCGCATTGCCTGCTTCCTGGGCAAGGTTTGAAATCCAAGGGAACGCTTTGACAAATTCATACCGAAAGACCTTCCATTCAATGCCCTCATCGCAAGCCTTTGCGTAGTCGGGCTGCGCTTCCCTCAACCTCTTCATTGAAAGAAACCCATCTTGTGAAATCCTGTCGAATCGTTCTGGGTCTTTCTGCGGCACGGGAACTTCTGCATATAAACAACGCAACCCCCATGCTCGTATGTCCACACGTGTAGCTTGCGAATTTAGCTTCGCATCCATATAAAGGCATTTGGCCAGCAGGGTCTTTCATTATCTTATCGTTAAACGCTACGACCTTCTCATATTCCGCCGAGCCTGTTTGCAATTCCATGCGCACTGGATTTTGAAGGGCCGAGTTCTTGAAACCGTTCTTGCATATTTTTGCGATATGATCTAGCACATCGCTCGGGACAACCCTATCCCCATACCTGTTTGCCATGCACACGAACATGTATGTGCTATGAATCCTCTCCATCCTGATGCAATCGATGCCAGGCCGCTGCGCTATGGCGCATACCTCTTCGAACAAAGATACAACGGGGGCGTCTGGCTGCTCATACGCAGCCTTGATTGCATGCATATCCCCAACAAGATTCTGTATGTTCAGTTCACGCTTGGAGGTCATGACGCCTCGCGCGGAAACCACCTCTGTTGAGCCAAAAGCCTATTCGGTGCATATATATATATATATATGTGCAAATGAACATTGCAATCTTGCAATAGCACCCTTCGAAATTCACGAATGCATTGCACCGATCGCATTCTCATGGGGGGAGCCAGGCAACACTCTGGCAACGCCATGCCGAAAAACGAATAGCAACATTGAAAAACAACCTAAACACCAGGGACACCAGCCTACACGTCATCTTTTTTCCAACATTTATTAAACGTTCGCAGAGTTGTTATGTTTTAAACTCCGCGTAACTATACTTAAATAGAGGGACCAAGTTAGCGAAGTTAGTAAGTTCATAACCTAGTTATAACAAATTATACTTACTTATAACAGACTTATAACATAGTTATCACATGGTTATAACTCACGGTAACACTTATTAACCACGCCGATCCTTTAGGAAGGGGCTCCCAGGGAACGCCCAAGAGGCCCCCCAACACACCCCAAGAAATCCTGTCCCCAGAAAACCTTCCGGGGACATGGTTAATCATGGGCCCGAGAGTTTTCAGAGGCCCCCAAGGGGTCCCCAGGGAACGCCCAAGAGACCCCCCAACACACCCCAACAAACCATGTCCTCAGAAGGCCTTCCGGGGACATGGTTCATCATGGGCCCGCGAGTCTCCGGAGACTTCGAAGTACCATCATGCTACAGGCGAGTTGTCCGGGAAGTTGATTGGGAACATGACTGATCTCGCGGCCCTCCGCAGATCGTCGTCGTCGTCGACGACGACGACGGCACGCACCAACAGACTCCCCAAGACGCCCCCAAACCCATGCTCCTAGAAGGCCTTCTGGGAACCCGATTCATACGGCCTCCGCCCCTCTACACAACCATCTTCCTCGAAGGCCTTTTCGGAATGCAGATTGGAATGCGTGTACTGTGGTCCACTACTTCAGTGGCGCAGTGAATTCGTCAAGGCCTGGGGCCTGCTAGAACCTGAGCGCGCGCGAAGCGCGCGCGATGGTTCTAGTCGGAGGTGAGGGGGTGACGGAGAGCCCCCCTACCGGGAAATCAATTTCGGTTTCGTGCTCGTGCGTGCCGTGCGTGCGGGCGAGGCGAAGCTGCGTTGGCGGGCAAGAAATAAGTCTCCTGTAGCTGAGGCGCGGCCGGACCGAAAGTCCCCGTTCCGGGGTGCCCCGCGGTGTCCCGCCGGTGTCCCGCCGGTGTCCCGTCGGTGTCCCGATGATGATGATGATGATGATGATGATGATGATGATGATGATGATGATGATGATGATGATGATGATGATGATGACGTCGATGACGATGATGGATGATGATGATAATGATGATGATGTTGATGTTGATGATGTTGACGATGATGATGATGACGATGATGATGATGGTGATGGTGGTGATGATAATGGTGTCCCGATGATGATGTTGATGATGATGATAATGATGATGTTGATCATGATGATGCTGATGCTGATGCTGATGTTGACGATGTTGATGATGATGAGGAGGATGGCGCTGGTGATGATGATGATGATGGTGCCCCGATGATGATGCTGTTGATGATGATGATGATGATGTTGCTGACAATTATGATGGTGCCCCGATGATGATGATGATGATGATGATGATGATGATGATGATGATGATGATGTTGATGATCCTGATGATTTTGATGATGACCAGATGATTTAATGGTGATGGTGAAGATGATGATGATGGTGTCTCGATGATGATGATGATGATGAGGTTGATGATGATGATGATGTTGATGTTGATGATGATGATGGTGTCCCGATGATGATGATGATGATGATGATGATGACGATGCTGGGGTCCCGACGAGGATGATGCTGATGATGTTGATGATGAGGATGAAGATGAGGTTATGATGATTTTGATGATGGTGGCTCAATGATGGTGATTATGATGTTGATATTGATGGTGATGGTGTCCCGATGATGTTGATGATGATGATGGTGCTGATGATGATGGTAACGCTGATGATGGTGTTCCGATGATGATGATGATGATGTTGATGCTGATGATGATGTTGCTCATGATGTTTATTGTGTCCAGATGATGATGAGGTTGATGATGTTGTTCATGATCCTGATGATGATGATGATGATGATGATGGTGATGATGATGATGATGATGATGGTGGAGTTCCGGTGGTGATGATGTTGTTGTCCCGATGATGATGATGATGATGATGATGATGATGTTGCTGATGATGATGATCGTAACGATGATGGTGCCCCGATGATGATGATGGTAATGATGATGATGACGATGATGATGTTGATGTTGATGATGATGGTGATGAGGTGATGATGATGGTGTTTCGTTGCTGCTGATGATGATGCTGATGATGATGATGCCGATGACGTTGATGACGATGATGTTGATGCTGATGATGACGTTGATTGTGATATCGATTGTGCTTTCGATAGTGAGATTGATAGTTAGACCGAATGTGAGATCGATAGTGAGATCGATTGTGATATCGATAGTCAGATCGATTGTGAGATCGATCGAATGGAATAGATCAAGTGAGATCGATTGTGAGACCGATCGAGTGAGATCGATCGAGCGAGACCGATAGTGAGATCGATAGTGAGATCGATCGTGAGACCGATCGAGTGAGACGTTGGTTCCCCCCCCCGAACCTCCTTATTACCCGAAGGGTGGTCGTATAGGTGTATACATATACACAGATATTTAAGTTTACAGCCCACATTATCCAGAGGAGCCACCCAGTTGTATTGCGTCGCGGCTGGGGCTCGACGGGGCTCCTTCGTCAGAAGCTGTAGAGATAATCGTTCGTGCATACCACATTTACAATGTGACTCGTACAGCTGCTGAGCCTGATCCTCACCTCACAGCAGAGATTCTGGCCAGTCATCACTATACCAGTCGCCGTGCTGCACAGGCACTGGTAAACCATTTTTGTGCGCCGTTCTAGGCCCGTCAGGAAACCCGTGGCGCCACTCTGGGTACGAGCGATATATGGATATATACCCCTTTTTTCGACTGGCCCGGTCGTCCAGGAGGCGGGGTCTGCAGAAGCAGGAGGCGCGGGAAGAGAGGCAGGAGGAAGGACAACATTCAGCACTTTTCATGCTGACGTTTGTGAACACCCCCGCGCGCCCAATTTAATATTCGCGGTTGCGCCGCGATGTGTCGATCTTTCGAGCGGCCGAAATCTTGCGCCCCGCTGGCAACGCCAACCAACACTGAATCGGGGGCAGGCGGGCGCGTAGAAGTTTGCGTCGACACCCCGATCGCGCGGGTGGTGCAGCATGTTGTCCATCAACGGAGTAGGTGGGGCAGGTAGGTCTACAATCGAAAAGCAAAACTTGTACGTGCAATCGGATTTCTGGGATCGGCGCTGGGCCCCCCTGCGCCTCCAGCGCCGCCCCTGGCACGCTCTGCACGCCAGGGGGGAATATCAACGCAGATACAAGACATCCGCACGGACCACCGAAAAACCAAATTCACGCAAGTTCTCGTTCCGCCATGCACGTGATTCGGGTGTTCAAGGGTGGCCACGGGGTTCTGGGAGGAGGACCAGCATCAGCAGAAAGACCAGGAGGAGGAAGGGGGGGTGGAGCAGGCGGGAGAGAACGAGAAGGAGGCGAAGGAGGTGGTGGAGAAAGGAGCTTGTTTTTCCATCCTCTGGCGATAACGGGTGTGACCTGGGGCGGTGGGGAGAGGGGGGGAAAGGGGGCCGCTAACGCCGCAAATCGCGCCGGCGCCGTATGGGAATGCTTAGGAACTGCTGATCCCTAGGCGGCGCCGGCGCGAATCGTGACGTGGGCGTGATCGGGAATAACAAAGAAGGGACTGGGGGAGGATGAGCAGCGACGAGTTCAAGGAGGATGTGGAGGAGGAGGATCGGCGACGAGCGAGGGAGGGAAGTGAGAAGGAGAAGGCCTTCTCAGAAGGCCGCAGGGCTTCTCAAAAGCTCTCGCGCCTTCTGAGAAGTTTCCGGTGCCTTCGGGGAATGCTTAGAAAACTTCTCAGAAGGCCAGGGGACTTTCGGGCTTTCTGAGAAGGCCTTCTCCTTCACACTTCCCCCCCTCGCTCGCCGCCGAGAGTAGGATGTGGAGCAACAAGGAGGATGAGGATCAGGAGAACGAGGAGGAGGAGGCGGAGGAGCACTATGTGAAGGAGGGAGGAAGAGGGACAAAGGAAGGAAGGAAAGAAGAGAGGCGCAGAACGGCGGGGGGATCCGATCCGAGGGGGAGTGCTTCATCGTTCGGCTCCGTCGGGGTTGCCATCGTCGCCGTCTTTGTCGCGACGAGGACGTGACCACATGGAAGATTTCACGCACCATGAGTCGCACCAGTAAGCACGATCAGCAGTTTCTCTTGATCCTTCTGAGGCGCAAGGCCAGCCGTCGCGGATTCTGGGAAGGCAGAACCAAGAGTTCAGTTGTCTTGATACGCATGTGTTGAAACGAAGCACGTGCCGTGTAACATCCGTGTTAATACGCTGCGTGTCGGCTCGGCTCCTATTGGCCCGCGTTGTGACGAACGTATCGCGACAGACCTACGTGCTCATTCTGCGTGTTGAGCTCCCTGTCAGTGCGCTGCGCGTTGCGTGTTGGGTATCGGGGCAGTTAAGACGAGGAGTCGTCGTCGTAGCGGGCGCGGTCGTTGTCCTCACGGTTGTGAGCGTACATAGTCGTCTCCGCCGTCGCCGTTTTGCCACCGCCCGCGTTTCCGCCGTCGTCGCCGTCGCTGCCGCCTCGTTGCCTTCTTGTCAGTGCCGTCGGCTGCCAGCACCTCCTCGCCAGAAGTCAAGAGCGTAACAAACGCCCCTACCCTGCTTTACGAAGCGCTGTGCGCTGAACCCCCTGTGGGCTGACATGGTAAACCCTGCGTTTCGCACGTGTCGCGCGGCGTCCTGGCGGCTCTCTGGCCTTTTGGGAGCTCCCAGGAGGTTTACAGACCGCGCAGTTGTGACCCAGGGTAGGGGCGCTCTTCCAGTTTCCAAAGAAGGGGTATTCCGCCGAAGCCCCGCGAGCCCCGCCCCCAGGTCAGCTGCACGGCCCTCTGCGCGGCCATGCGCCGGGGGCCGAGAAGGGCTTGATCGACCCGCCGATCCCAGGAGGAGGAGGAGGAGGAGGAGGAGGAGGAGGAGGTGGGGCAGATTCGCCCAGCGTCGGGCGACGGCCAGTGCAGGCTAGCGGGGTCCAAACTCCTCTTTCCGCCTCCTCTATCATGAGTCGTGTCGCCGTCCTCCTTGTGCATTGTTCTCGCGCTTATTTCGTTTGCTCTCTCTCTCTCTCGCTCTGTGCATGCGTGTCCACCGCAGCAGCATCCCCATCGGGAGTTCGAACAGGAGAGCAGGGGTCGGGCCACCGTTCCGGCCGATCCGTCGCCCCATCAGAGCAGATCCACGGATGGGGCGACGGATCAGATCGATCGGCCGTCGGGTGGGTCGATTTGTTCGCTCGACGGATCGATCGATCGATCGATCGACCGTCGATCAGATCGACCATTCCAGATCCAGGGGCGGCCGACTGGCGCATATCGATCGGTCCACGCTCTTCTGGGCTGGATGTGGACCAGGGCCAGTTGAAGTCAAGAGGTTTTGAGGGACTCAGGCGAGGCTCATTGGATAAGGACCACTTTGGATTCAGGAGGGGCTCTGGGCGGGAAACAAGGACGACTTTGGGCTCGAGGACGAGGACCACTCGGGGTCCAGGAGATCCGGGCCACCTGTGGTCTTCGGGCCGCTCGTCACGTATGCGTGAGGTCGAGGAGGGTATGCGTGGAGGCGCGGGGGAGTCCAGCTACGTGAGCTGATTCGCCAGCCCCATCTTTGCTGACCCTCCTTTCGCGGCGGCGCGCACGAGGAGGTGGCGCCAGGAAGGCGGCCTTCTGAGAAGGTCTGGGTCTCCTAGGAAGGCCGGGGGAATTCTCAGAAGACCTCACCGGTTTCTGGGACGCCTTCTTAGCAGCCTCCCGGCCCAGCGCAGGCGCCAGGCCCCATCGCGCCACCGGCCTTCGGCGCCACCCCTGGCGGGCTGCCGCGGGCCCGGGAGGAGGTTCGGGCGGAGGGTGAGCCTGCGCAGGGCGGAAATCGGCCGTCCGCAGGCGTGCGAAGTTTCTGATCACGTGTGTGCTTTGGTTCGCTCCCTCGTTGGAGCTTCCTCGGCTACGACTTCACTGCAGGCGCCCAGTCGGGCGTAGCGCACCTTCTGCGCGATTCCACGTGCGAGCATGCGGCCGCGAGCGCCGCCGGGGCCCAGGCAGACTTACACCATTTGAATGTGATCGGGTCTCCCCCCCCTCGTCCTCCTCCCCCTCCGCGGCCGCTCCTCCTCCAGCGGTTGCCCTCGCGTCTCCCATCCATGCGCGTGTACCAGCACAGAGCTCTCAGGTTCTGTCGGCACGCGCTGCTCGGCAAGCGGTCTGGCTCGGCGGTGTCGCGCGGGGGGGCCAGAGCGTCAGCCCCACAATGCTGCTTCCGAGCACCGCATTATTTTTCATGTCAGCACTCCGCGACAGGGCGCTATTTCCTTCGCGATGTAGTGTTTCTGGAAAAGCCAGGGCCCCAGGCAAGGGGAGCTGGTCAGTGGCAGGGCTCCGAAGCCCCCCAAAGATACCGCAATCATGAAACCAAATCGGCTGTAGGTTGCGTTTCGCGTGCGACTGCAGTTCCAGTTAGTGGAATATGCTGGGGGAGGCGCCCCCCAGCATATATCAGTAAACCAGGTTCCACTCAGCCCAGTCTTGCAATGGCCGAGTGTTGCTCGATGAACTTGTTTGTCATGCTGTCACAGGGTGTGGGTGGCGCTTGAGGATCGGTGCCGTTGCCCCCCCAGGAGCCCTCAGAAGTCCCAGGCGACCTTCCCCAGAATTCTTCGATCGAAAAAACAATGGTTCTGCACGGAAACGCGCATGAACACCGCATGGACGACGAGGTTGCGTCGCGGAGCTCCCGTATCGTGAGGAGCCACGACGTTGCCGATCGGACCGCGTCTGCCCGGTGCTTTAACGTGTCCAGGCCCCTTAGGAGGTATCCAACATGGGCCTCCTGTTCTGTATTGGGATATGTGCTCGGGGAGCGCTTTTCGCTTCCCTCCGCCCCCCAGGAGGCCTCAGGAGGCTCGAGAAGCGTGAACACATATTGGATCCTACGCCCCAGGGCGGGACAAGCGTGAAAACACATGGGCTCCTGACGCCCCTGGGCGGGGGAAGCGTGAACACACATGGGTTTAACGCCCCAGGGCGGGACAAACGTGAACAAAAATGAGTTCCGAATGCCCCAGGGCGAGAGATACGTGAAACCACATGGGTTCCTTACGTCCCAGGGCGGGGCAAGCTTGAAACCATATAGTTCCTAACGCCCCAGGGCGGGGGAAGCGTGAAAACACATGGGTTCCTAACGCCCTTGGGTTGGGGAAGCGCGAACACACATGGGTCTTAAGCACCAGGGCGGGACAAACGTTACAAAATTGATTCCGAATGCCCCAGGGCGGGAGATGCGTGAAACCACATGGGTTCCTAACGCCCCAGGGCGGGGCAAGCCTGAAAACATAGCGTTCCTAACGCCCCAGGGCGGGGGAAGCGTGAACACACATGGGTTCCACAACGCTCTGGGGCAGCTACTATGTGCTCAGGCAGCTCAAGCTCAAGATCCAGATCAGTTCGGTCAGGACTCGGATGCAAAGGAGGACTCGACCCACACCACTGGGTTGATGTGGACTGACTGACACTGAACAGCGACCTGAGACGGAGCGATCTTGTACTACGCGCCTTGCACGAACAGGCTCCGAAAACCTCCCCCCTGTAGGGTACCCCACGCGGGGTTGTTTTCCACGAGAAAGAACCGCCCACCAATACCCAGCACGGCGACCAATAACGGGAATCGAATCCTGGCCGAGCGGGCAGGGAGGGACTCATTGGACTGATGGGTCAGATTGGACTGATGGGGACTGATCGGGTTGACTGGCATTGGTTGGACTGATTGGAATGATGGGGACTGCTTTGGGTGATGGGGGCACGTCGCGCGGCGCGTCCCTTGGCACATCCCGTGGCACGTCCATTGGCACGTTCCGTAGCGCGTCCCCTTGGCATGTCCCGCGGTACGTCCCCATGGCACGCCCCCTGGCACGTCGCTTGGCGCGTCCCATGGGACGTTCCGCGGCGCGTCCTCCTTGCATGTCCCCTTGCCAACTAGCTTTGGTGGAGCTACTATGTCCTCAGGCAGCTCGAGCTTAAGATCCAGATCAGTTCGGTCAGGACTCGGATGCAAAGAAGGACTCGATCCACAATGCTATTCAGCACAATCGCGGCATGGCCCATCGCAATTCAGCACGGCGCAGTACAGCACAGCCCTCGGCATGGTACATCAAGATCGATAGACTCAGCATTGCCTTTGCCCGTCGCTTAATCAGGTGTATTTGAAACGTCGCCATGCCTTACTTTTCTACAGTCCTTTCTGGGTTCGTGGGTCGATCATGCTCCCGGAAAGGGGGCGGGCCCAAGGTTTTCTTGTAGTATTATTTTTTTTCTTCCCCGCTTCGGCCGGCAACATTACTTGCTATAAATACCAAACTCAAGTCCCATTCAGCGTGGAAAAAATTAGCATGCCCCTAGCGAAACGCTGGTGTTTGAAATCCCGATCGATAAACCACAAGGTGCGGGACACATTTGGGTAAGTGGCACGAATCAGTGTGTTTTCATATGTTCCCATAGAGTGGCCATCTTCAGGGGCACGAATCCATGTGTTTTTACGAGTGTTTCTTCATCCGGTCTTGATTCGTCCGGTATTAATACGTCTGGTTTTTAATTTGCCCGATTCAATCCTTCCAGTTTTATTTCGTCCAGTTTGAATGCATGCGGTTTTAAGTTGTACGGTTTATAAACTCATCGGGTTTTATTTCGTCCGGTTTAAATGTATCCGGTTTTTCATTCCCCCAGCTTCCACACGAATCACGCAAAACAGAGCAGACGAAATCGAAGCTGACGAAGTAAAAGCGGACGAAACAAAAACGGACGAAACAAAAGCGGACGAAACAAAAGCGGACGAAACAAAAGCGGATGCAACAAACGACGGTCGAAACAACAGCAGATGAAACAACAGCGGATGAAACAAAAGCGGACGAAACAATAGCGGACGAAACAATAGCGGACGAAACAGAGCGGATGAAACAAGATTCCATCGGGGGGGGGAGGAGAAGGAGGAAACAGGGGGAGGGTCGAGGTGGATGAACTTCCCCCCCTGGTGGCCCCCCGGCGCGCCGCGCAGCCGCCGAGGTCTGGTGATCCGGCGCCGGCTTCGCCGCCAGAGCGCCTCCGCGTTGTGGGTGCCCCGGGTCCGCGCGAAGAGCAAGTCGATGTGAGTTGCCCTCGCGCGGCGCGGCGCCGCGCCGTCTTCCCGGACGGCGTGCAGAACTCAGGCGCTAGGCGTTTTGAGAAAAGGGAAGGGGCAGGGGATTGAGCGGCTTCAGGTTCCTCCTCCTCCTCATCTTCCTCCTCCTCCTCCTCCTTCCTGGTCCGTAGCCGTTTTGCCTCAAGGCTCAACGGTGTGAAGGGCTATAGAGGCCCGAAAAAGTGCGATTCATTTAGGTGCCCATCTGGAGTTTTTCCCCAAGCCTTTCTGGCACCAGCAGCCCAAGGCTGGCTTCCTAGCAAGATTACCAGAACCTCTCCTTACGATCCGCGGTATTCAGCCATGCCTACAGCCAATGTCAAGCGCCACCATCGGACACGCGCGTCAGCGAGTCCAGGTTCCCTGCATGCGACTGCCAGTCCTTCTCGCGGCCCACCCACACGGTACAAGATGGACATTCCGATCAGCAAGCGTCATGGTGCAAGGCAACGCTCCCGCGGGGACGATGATGACTCTCTACACTCCGATCACAGCCGCAGAGCCCGCAGCAATGGTGACATCATTGGCGTCAGCGACACACCCATTCCAGAACGTGCTCTGTCGTAGATGACTGACCTTGTCAATGACATGCGTGCAACCAGCTCCAGAATCATCGCACTGGAGCACCACATGGCCCAAGACATCCAGCACGTGCGGATTGCGATCCAGACAACCGGCCAGAACATGCAGATTCTCAGCGCGAGGCTCATCTCCGTTGAAACCGACAGGGGCAACGTCATCGAGTCAGCCGTCAAAGCCGCCTTGGACACGAATTTGGAGTCCATCAGTTCAAAGCTCACCCAGCTACGCTCTCCCTGAAGCTTCGTCGGTAATCAGCTCATCCAGCGGAGCCCCCTCGCGTGCTGCTGCTGGTGCTGCTGCGCCTGGCCCTCTCGATCGTGGCAGTGATGACTACTAGCGCTGGATCTCCACCTTTTCCTCGCTCGCTGATCAGATGTCAAAGGTCTGCGTGCGTGGTGTCTCATCAAGAACATCTTGCCGAACGACCTCGCGAAGAACGTGCAGTCTCAGTTCAGCGATGTCGCCAAGTCGTACTCCCTCATCCAGTCGTCTGCGACGGCCGCCCGCGATTCTACGGACACGCTCCAGGCCCACTCTCTCTCTACTGGGCGGGTCAGCTAGGCCCCCAACACGAAATGCGAGTCCGTTAAGACCTTCCCCTTGATGTACGAGCGAAAAACGCGCAGCAATCAAGCTCTGGTCTGGCACTCTGGAGTTGTTGCTTCGTGACCACTACGCCGACGGCTACAAGCTAGGCGCGAATGGCTTCCAAGGCCCGATTCATCTGACAAGTGGTACGGACGTGTGGGAATTGTTTTGGGTCAAGGGGTCCGACTCCAATGGGTTCACGCCCGAGCCAGTTTACTCCAGGTGGGCCACCCAGAGCATTAGCAAGGCCGAAGCCGAGGTTATCCTCGTTCGTGCTGCGACGGTTGCTGCTCAAGAGCAGGAGGTATTTCAGCGATAACGCCAGGAAGTGGTAGATGTGAATGAGGTGGTTGGTGGGGCTTTCTCAAGCTGCGACGCCTCTTCCCACCTCGCCTGCAGTGAGACCAGTCTGCTGCGCAGATTTCCCCTCCGCCACAGGGCGACCATGAGCCGTCCTCCAAGTCAAGTAGTTATGGTTCCTCCTTTACCCTCTCCCCGAGGCCTGACACATCCAGTTGAACTCCAGGCAGTTTTCAGCCGCGGCGTTTGGGAGCTTCCACTCGTCACTCTGATGCTGTGCCCGAAGGGTTTGCACGGCCCCCCTCTTCCCTTTCCTGCCGTTCGAGGTGGCCGCCTGGAACGTCCAGACTCTGTTCGGGAGCGTCTGGGGCGACCGCGCGCAACACAAGCTGACCGCCGGCTTCCTCAAGTACTTGATAGACAGTCTCCTGCTCCGACCAGCTCCGACGGTTTTGCGGCCAGTGACTTATAGAAGGCACGTTATTCGAGGATCGTTGCGCTGGCGGCGCCGTCGCCCTTCCCGCACCGAGGGCCATCGATGTCTTCCCGCGCAGGCAGTGCTCGACATTTGTCGCTGGTCGACGCGGCAAGCTCATGCTGCGTGGCCCCCAGCGTGCTCTAGAGGTCGCGAGCCTGCGTCTGGGCCCGTCCTGGTCTCAGCCCGTCCGGAGACAAAACGCTGAGGACGAGGCCGCCTTGCAGACCTTCATCAGGTTATAACCACACGTGGAGGTGGCTTCAGCTTCGAAGAGGTTGGCGAGGGCCGCGCGCGCCTTGCTGACTCGCGCGCGGAGCTCGCCCCAGACCAGATCGGGAGATTCGCCCAGCTCCACTTCCCCAGGCCCATCGAGGTTACGACAGCGATTCTATTTTACAACATGAATGATCACTGGGGGGCAGATCGTCGCCCTCGGGCGCAATGACCGCCTGTGCCTCGCGTCGCCTACGCGCGAATTGCTCGACCTCGCCCTGGCGCCTGGAACGACTTGGGACATTGCCCGATAATATATGCCGAGCGACCGCGCGGCTCTCTCTCTCTCTCTCTCTCTCCTTCTCTCCCTCTCCCTCTCTCTCTCTCTCCTTTTTCGTCGTTTCTCATCTTATATTTCTTGTCCTCCCCCCCTCTCTCTCTCTCGCTGTCGCTCTTTGTAAATATCTCGTCTCCCTCTCTCTCTCTCTCTCTCCCTCTCCCCCTCTCTCTCTGTCTTGTTCTCTTCCCCTTTCTTCGTATTTGTTGTTGTCTCTTTCTCTCTCTTTCTCTTTCTCTCCCTCTCTTTCCTTCGTTTTGTCTTTCTCTTTTTCTCTCGCTCTCTCCCTCTCTCTTTCGCTCTCTCTCTCTCTGTCTCTCTCTCTCTCAACTGTGGCCTGTCACGCTGTGGGTCATGAAGGGGTGCTGGATGTATGCCGCCATTTCCAGCGAGGTACCGTCACGCCGAAGACGGGTGCAGGCCTCGCTTAACCCACCTGGTGGGCTCGGACCACTGCGATGCAGGATCGCCCGTGGGGGGGCCCTTCGCCCCTCTCTCTGCCGCCTCTCCTGGCAGTCCGCCCGAGATGGGCGTGTAGGGCCCCTTTCACCCGGTTCGCTCTGGCCAAGGAACAGGGCGCGCCGGCCGTTCGCCGCCGGGCGCGCGCGCGGACACCCGCGCGAATCGGTCCGATCTCGTTCTCTCTCTCTCTCTCTCGCTCTCTCTCGCTCTCCCTCTCTTGTTCTTTCTTGTTCTCTTTTTGTCGTTTCTTTTGCTATGCTCTCTCTCTCTATCTTTCTGTCTCCATCTCTCTCTCTCTTGCTCCCTTTCCTCGTTTTGTTTTCTCTCTCGCTCTCTCTCTCTCTCTCTGTCTCTTCCTGCGCGGCGCGTCTCTGACTGGCGACTGGCCATCTGTTCCGCGCTGGGTCACCGCGCGCTCGTCCCAGCCCCTCTCTCCTCAAGTTCCCCCCCGTCTGCCCGGGCACGTCTGCGGGGGATCGGGGATCTGATTTGCGGAGGGGTCTCCGGGGCGAAGCGTGCATCCGAGGCCTTTGGCCCGAAAAGCCCCGGGGAGGCGGCGGCTCGGCGCTCAGATCTGCTCCTGGCCTACCGTGATCCACGGTTCGGCAGTGCGCCGAGGGTCCATCGGGCTTTCTCATCTCTCTGCGACTTCTTGTTTGACAAGGGCGTGTCTCAGTGGAGTGGCTCCACGAGCTTCTGCCGCGAGCTACCTGCCCGCTTGGTCAAAGCCGCGAAAATGAGGAGCGAGCGGCCCTGGCCTGTCTGCGCGCGCGCAGGAAGCCAAGGTTCACCGTCTTCATGCATTGTTTGCTGCTTGGGCCCCAGCACGCCGTCGCCGGCTTGCAAAGGCTGTCATCAGCGACGAGGGCGGGGCTTGCTAGCGCGGCGCTGGGGCCCAGTTGCTGTTGGCCGCCCTGTTGACGAGGCCTGTTGTTCAAGACTCGATCCCTTCAGTCGGCCGCGCTCGCCCTCCACGCTTTGGAGGGTCCCTTTCGCGCAGTTTGAGCCGACGCTTGCGCGGAAAGAGGATGGCGCCCCTGGGTTCGACGGGATCGATTACGGTGCCTATCAGGTTGGAGGCTCCTTGATCGCTGACGCGCTTGATGATAGTTATGTACCTGCGCGCCCTGGGCCCTGGAGATACCCCTCCTGGTTATACGTGCGCCCTAGCGGGTTTCCTCCCGAAGGGGTCGGATGATCCCGGTGCCCCGGGCAAGGTTCAGCCACCCCAAGTGCGAGGCCCTTGCCCTGATCGAACACGGGTGACAAGATTGCCGCGAGTGCTATGGCAGCTTTTTTGGTATACGTTGCCAGCTACAGCGTAGATGGTGCGCAGACTGCCCAGCTCTCTGTCCCACAGATGATGGGGCACGTTAATGAACTCGACAGTCTGCTTGCTATTGGCGGCGCTGTAGGCCTTGGGCGAGCATCTGGCGCAGCGCCAGTGGATGTCGCTGCAGTTTCCCGTCTGCGAGCTGGAAGCTCCAGCGGTGCACTCTAGCCACGCAGTTTTGAAACGCATCGCGATCTCTACCAGGGGAGCCCTATGAGTGGCAGACCCTCCTGTTCGGCTCCACAAGCACACCCTGGAGCTCGTCGTCCCCTCACAGCTGCTCGGCTTTGTCAACGACTCAGCCATGTATTCGGCCGATATCTTCAAGGCCGTCCTCGTCTCCATCGGGGCCTCAGGTCCGTGGGCTCCATATCAGGACTCCAGGCGAGCGTTGGTAATGCCGTCGTCATCATCCCCTATGACTATGTCAGCATGTCGCTAACTCGTTCTCGCAACACGGCTTCGACCCATCTGTCTTCGAGCGTCCCATATGTGAGACATGTTCTAGGATCAACGTCGGCCGTGGGTGAAGGAGTGTTTCTTGGGCCCCGCCTGCCTCGTCGCTCGTGTGCCGCGCGCGACGCATGCGCTCCTTGGGCTTCAGTTTCTCGCTCAACCCCGTCGCGTACAACACGCGTGCAGCTCCAGTCATTGCTCATGTTGTCCGGTGGTATCCAAAGCCGAGGAGTGGGGTCTCCAATTGATGCATGCTTCCCCTTTTCAACCCCTTCGCCACGAAGGTTCTAGGCTTCAATCCGCAGGTGGAAGATCTCGCCACCGCTTGTCCAGCCGCCGCGTACCGATGTGCCAAGAGGCCCACTGCCCTGATTCGCATGCAAGAGAGACTTCAGACCCTTCTCGACTCTGATGAGTACGTGGTCAGGGTCTGCGTCGGCAGTTGCTTTTCGCGTATCTCATCCGAGTCCTCGGAGTGCCCGACGCACGCTTCCAAGTGAAGACCCAGGCCTCTCTAGCTCGTCACTTTCAGCGTGAGGCCATCCAGGTCCAGGTAGCCTCCTCTCGGCCGCGCCGCTGGCCCCCCCTCCCCCATGCGTTTTGCCAGGAGGAATTCCCGACCAGTCCGCCGATTCGGATCGTCGCTCATCTGCTCCCCGCTTGCATCCTGGAGACTTCGGTCAATGGAATTGTTCTCAGAGGTATCGGTTGGGTACTCAGAGGTGTCGAATGGATTGGTATGCTACTGGGGGTGACCATCAGTTCAATTGTTTTCGGCGCCCTGGCTTCCAACCCCTGATTCTAGCCTTCTACCCCTCTCTTCCGACCTCCTGGGGCCCAGCCAATGTGTCAAGCCAATTCGTGCTAGGACAGATCCCGCGCAGTTCACCCGAGGAGTTTCTACACGTTGCTCTCGTTGTTGGGTGCATGTTCTCCGGTTTGAAAGAGATGCGCGCCCATTCTCCGCCTTTACTGAGATGCGCGCCCGCAGCCAAGAATGCATCTCTGCTGCTCGGAGGCACACGGCAGCCCGCAAACGTTTTCAGGCGCGGCTCTCTCCCACCATCCGCGCTCAGTTGACCACCAGGCTCTTTCTTGGTCGTGACCGCCTGCGTTCGTCCTTTTCTCTTTGGGAGTGCTGCTCCTCCCCTTTCCTGGTTCCTCCTCTTCCTACTCCCTCTCTCCCTCATCCTTCTTCCTCATCCATCTCCATCCTGACACCTCCCTCCCTCCCTCCCTCCCTCCCTCCTTAGGAACTCTGCAATGTGAATGCGATTTTCCTTTATCCTCCAACTCCGCGTAATGTATTTAACACACAACATTTTAACATCAGATTTGTCTTACATTTCTGTCGAATACGATCATCTTGGTGGGCTCAAGATGTTCGTTTTTGCTGCAGCGCGGGCCTCATTTCAGGATCGGTGTTGCGCTCCCGTCGTTCAGAATGGTGCTTACGTGCGCCGAAGCGTGGGCCGGATTTGTGAATCGGAGTCTGTCCTCGTCAGTGTCGCCCTCGTTTCCCCTCTTCCGCCTTTCCCGTGGCATCCAGCTCCTCCCTCTACACCTGCTCCTGCTGTTGCGACCGTGGATTCTGCTCCCTCTTTCCTCATCCTTCTGCCCATCATCCTGTTCATCCTCCTGCTCATCTACCACCTCCTCCTCCTCCTCCACAACCACCAATGTACACAGTTCCCCTTTCATAACGCGATGAGGTCCTTTTGACGGGTTGCGGGTCCGCTGTGACACCCGTCGGCGGACAGAGAGAACGGAGTGCCGCAAAGGGAGGTACGGGGAGGGGAGGGACAGGATGTCAGATGCGGCGCGAGCGCCTCCTCCTCCTTCTCCTATCGAGCGCGCTTGGCGCCCTTTTGGAGCGCGGTGTCCGCCAGCTAGTGCTGTATCCTCCTCCTCCTCCTCCTCCTCCTCCTCCTCCTCCTCCTCCTCCCCGTCGCCCCTCCCCTTGGGCGGCCGCCCCCGGCGAGCGGCGCGGAGGTGCCTCGCCGTGCTCGCTCGCTGGCTTCCGGGGGTTCCCTCGCTTGCTTCGGGGTGCTGCCCAGCAGCTGCGCCTCGCCTTGGAGCGTTTCGGGGGGGGAGGGGGGGGGCAGCTGGCCGCAGGAGGCCCGAGCAGTGCGGCCCGAGAGTCGGGGTTCCCCCCTCGCGTCGCGTAGCCATCACAGCGGGTGTCATTGTTTACTCCGCGGCCCCTCGCTGCTCGTCCCCCCTCCTTCGGCCGCTTCTTCTGTCCTGTCCCCTTTTCCTAACACTGCCCCCGTTTGGTTCGCTCTTCCGTCAGCGCGGTTGCTCCGCCTAGCCGCCGGGACAACATCACCCTGTGACGTACCCAACCCATTTGCATTAAGTGGCAAGACGGGTTGGCCCAAACGTGCCAGGACAATGACCGTGCAGGCGCCATTATATGTTGTGCAAGCTACATGGGATGCGGTCACGCGGCACGATTCACATGACAACAATAGAAGGACGAGGAACGAGCGCCCTGGCTTGAGGAGGACATGGGGGGCGGAAACGAAGGGTAGGCACAGGATGCGTGAGGGGCCGACCCGTCATCGCAGCAGCAGCAGCAGAGGGACGGTGACAGGGGGCAGAGAACGAGGACGAAACTGACGGGAGGAGATCGAAGAATGTTGCCGTTGTCGGTAGTTGTTAGACATGCAGCGCTGCCTGCGCCATGTCGCCGCGGCGCTCGACCAAATGGTTCAATATGCTTATAGTTAGTGCAAGAAGCGGGCGAGGCCTAGCTCGCCCGCCAGCTTCCATGCTTCCTTCCCGCATTCTTCAGTTCGGGGGCTAAACGCTCAAAGGCGCGCCGCCAGGTTTGGGGGCGGTCCGCGACAGCGCCCCGCTGGATCCCCCTGCAGCCACCGAAAGTGGTGACAGTTTCGCAGATCGCAACCCCTCAGCGACGGCGGGGTCTAATCTGGGTCTGGGTGGTGCCTCACCCAGCTGAACCGTCCAGCAACCCCCGAAAGTGGCGACAGACTCGCAGATCGCACCCCCCCAGGGACGGCGAGGTCTGATTAGAGTCTGGGTGGTGCCTCACCCCGCTGATCTCCCAGAAGGCTTCGAAAGTGGCGACAGTTTCGCAGATCGCAGCCCCCCAGGGATGGCGAGGTCTAGTCTGAATCTGGGTGATGCCTCACCCTTCGAAAGTGTTTCACAGATCGCAGCCCTTCAACGATGGCCCCCCAGGATGGCGAGACCCAATCTGAGTTTGGGTAGTGCTTCAGCCCGCTGGAACCCCCAGCAGTCCTCGAAAGTGGCGACAGTTTCGCAACTCGCAGCTTCCCCAGGATGGCGAGGTCTGATCAGAGTCTGGGTGGTGCCTCACCCCGCTGAACTCCCAGAAGGCTTCGAAAGTGGCGATAGTTTCGCAGATCGCAGCCCCCCACCCCTCGAAAGTGTTTCACAGATCGCAGCCCTTCAACGATGGCCCCCCAGGATGGCGAGACCCAATCTGAGTTTGGGTAGTGCTTCAGCTCGCTGGAACCCCAGCAATCCTCGAAAGTGGCGACAGTTTCGCAACTCGCAGCTTCCCCAGGATGACGAGGTCTGATCAGAGACTGGGTGGAGCCTCATTCCGCTGAACTCCCCAGAAGGCTTCGAAAGTGGCGACAGACTCGCAGATCGCACCCCCCCAAGGATGGCGAGGTCTGATCTGAGTCTGGGTTGTGCGTCACTCCGCTGGACCTTCCAGCAGCCCTCGAAAGTGGCGATAGTTTCGCACACTGCAGCCACCCAAAGATGGCGAGCCATCCTTTGAGTCTGCGGCGGGTACCCACTATGCTGGTCCCAACAGCAAGCTCCAGAAATTGCGACAAGTTCGCAGATCGCCCCCCGCCCCCTCCCCTCCCCCCCCCCCGGAATGGCGAGGTGTGATTTGAATCTGCAGCGGGTAACCCACTACGTTGGTCCCCCCAGCAACCCTCGAAAGCGACGACAGGTTTGCATATCGCAACCTCCCAGACATGGCGAGGTCTAATCTGGATCCGCGGCGGGTGCCTGCTATGCTGGTCCCCCCAGCAGCCTTCGAAACTGGCGACAGTTTCGCAGATCGCAGCCCTCCCCATTGTCGGCGAGGTCCACTATGAATCCGCGGCGGGTGCCTGCTATGCTGGTCCCCCCAGCAGCCTTTGAAACTGGCGACAGACTCGCAGATCGCAGCCCCCCAGGGATGGCGAGGTTTAGTCTGAATCTGCGGCGGGTATCTACTACGTTGGTCCCCCCACCAGCTTTCGAACGTGTCGACAACTTCGCTGATCGCAGCCTCTCAAGGATGGCGAGGTTTAGTCAGAATCTGCGGCGGGTAGCCCACCTACGCTGGTCCCCCCAGCAGCCTTCGAAATTGGCGACCGTTTCGCAGATCGCAGCCCTCCCCAAGGATGGCGAGGTCGAATCTGAATCCACGGCGGGTGCCCACTATGCTGGTCCCCCCGGCAGACTTCGAAAGTGGCGACAGTTTCGCAGACCGCAGCCCCCCAGGGCATGCCAGATTCACACTTCGCAGGCACCACAGGCAAGCCACCAGGCGCACAGGAGAGGAGAGGAGAGGGGAGACGGGGAGGAGGAGGAATGGGGGAGAAGGGCGGAGACCGCAGTGCCAGATCCAAAGCGAGAACCCAACGCAGAAGGGTTGGGAGAAGAAGTGCTCGGCCTCCGGGGCTCCAGCCCCCCCTTCGCGCAGAGCCCGGATCCGCGAGCGCAGCGAAGCAGGAGGGGCTCCCGTCGACGCGCGCGCGCGCTCTCCCTGCCGCCCGCCCGCTCACAGGGTCTGCTGCCCCCCCCCCCCCGCGTGCAGCCCGCGGATCCCCGGCCATGGCGCCCGCGGCGGCGCGGCCATGGGCGGCGACGGGGCTGCCCGCCCTCCGAGCCAGGCGACGCCCACAGCTCGCGACGGCCAGGCCTCGGGCGGGGCGGGGGCGAGGATGGATCCGTCCAGGGCGTCGACGCGCTCGGAGGGTCCTGCAGCGCTCTGAGAGGCCGCGGCGCCCGAGACATGTTCCAGAGCCCGCGGGATCGTAGAGAGTCTCGAATCAGTGTTTATCCTCGTCCTGGCTTCGTCTCGAGTGCCCGAGATCTGGGCCTTGCCCGTTGTTCGCGCGGCGGGAGAGTTTGCTCCGTTTCCTGCGCATGCAGGGGCCGTCACTGGTCGCCCCAGCTCGACAGGTGCCGCAGAAAGTTTGGGTCTGTGGTTCGTGTCGTGATTGCTCGCGATGTTGGATTTCATTATTCGGGACGCCAAAAGCTACCGATGCCAATGCTCCCAGGACCAATCCTTTGGTGCGATCTGGCTAGGAGTGCGAGGCGAATCCAGCGGTGGCGACGAGGGCCTCCCAGAAGGCCCATTAAGGGGAGTACGAGGTAGGGGTAGCGGTATGGGGTATGGGTATTTTTTCCCTCCGATGTTTGTCGCAACGTCGGATCTCAGGGAGATCGCGGCGGCCAGTTGGCTTCTGGGCGCCTGCTTTGGGGGGCGCCCTCGGCATCGGGAGAGCCCGCTGTTCTTGGCCTTGCGGGGCGAGCAGTGAGCGGCTCGGGAGCGAGAGGCTGGCCCCAGTGCAGGGGGTCGAGGCCCTGGGAGCCCATCGGTGGCAACGATCAGGAGGGGAAGCACACACACACACTACACGCACACACGCACACACGCACGCGCGCAAACGCACTACACACACACACACACACACACACACACGCACGCACGCACGCACGCACGCACGCACGCACGCACGCACGCACGCACGCACGCACGCACGCACGCACGCACGCACCTGCGCGCGCGCACACAAGCACACACATACACACACACACACACACACGCACGCACAGACAGACAGACCGACAGACACACACACACACACACACGCACGCACGCACGCACGCACACACGCACGCACGCACGCGCACACACGCATGCACACACACACACACACTCACACGCAGCGCAGCGACATGGCGTAGAACGGTTAAAGAAGCCCTGGGAACCCATCGGTGGCAACGATCAGGAGGGGAAACGCACACACACACACACACACACACACACACGCACACACACACACGCACGCGCAAGCGCACACACACACACAAACACACGCACGCACGCACGCACACGCACGCACGCACGCACACATGCACGCACAGACAGACACACACGCACGCACGCAAACACACAGAGAAACACACACACACACATACGCACACACACACACACACACACACACGCACGCACGCACGCACGCACGCACGCGCACAAGCATGCACACACACACACACACGCAGCGTAGCGACATGGCGTAGAAAGGTCAAAAATGCGGCTGCGCACGCGACACCTACACTTTTACACACATACTTGCATCCACTCATGCATACACACATACATACATACACACACATTCCTCTTCCTATATTTTTATAAGCCTGGGCGGGGGGAAAACCCGTCCCCCCCCCCAAAAAAACTGGACTCCCGGGACCTGGGGCTTTGGGGCCTTCCGAACGGGCCTCGAAGCGGCCACCGGGCCTCGCAAGGCGTTTTGCCAAGCCTTCCCAGCACACTTAGGGCGATCAGGGGGTCATCGGAGACGTCCCAAAGACCCCCAAGACAGCACAAGAGCGCTCCAAGAGTTACCGACGTGACCTCAAGATGGCCCAAGAGGCCTCCAGGACGGCCCCAAAGAGGCCTCCAAGAGCACTCCCAAGAAGGCCCCCCGCGGCAAAAATCATGGATTTTCTGTTGTTTTTTGGTGAATTTGGGGGTTCTCCTCTTTTCGGCTTCCCGACGCTCCAAGACGGTGGTCTTCTGGGCGTCCGAAGCCGCCTGGGAGGCTCCCAAATCGCCCCACAACCATCCGAAAGGGCTTCCAGGCAGTCCAAGAGAACCCCAAAACGGCACAACACGGGTCCAAGATGGCGCTCAGAGAGCCCCATGGCGGCCCAACATGGCCCAAAGACACCCTCCGAAGAATTCCAAATCGTGATTCGGTCGTTCAGGGAGAAGGCGGTTGGAGGCAGGGTGGCCCGAGGAAGCCCCCGGAGGCCCCCAGAATTCGCCCGGGAGGCCTCCAGAAGGCCTTAAGAAAGCCCGAAACAATTTTTGTAAGGCCCCTAGAGGCTCTCCAAGGAGGAGCCTCCGCAAAAAAGAGCTGAGGAGGATGTATGGCGAAAATAAGGAACAATAAGCATGGAGGAAGGATAACGAATAACATCATTATATCGGCGATGCCGGAAAAGGCAAACAGGAGTTATCGCTAAATTGTCGGCTTGACTTTCCTGCCATTCCGCCTGCATACCAAACTTCAAGGACCAAGGTGCATGGCGCGAAGCGCCACTGCAGTCTTGTATATAAATATATACAGCCATACACATACATGCACGCATGCATGCATACTTACATGTATACACACATCCATGCATACATACACAACTATGCATATAGCTGCAAGCATACATGCATGCATGCATGCTACGTATATACGTGCATCCATGCATGCATACAAACATACATGCATGCATTCATACATATGTTCACACACACATGCATAAACACATACATACATATTTACCTGCATGCATACATGCGCACGTGCATATATATATATATACGCATACATACGTACATGCACCCATAGATACACACATACAGAGATACATGCATACACGGCTTACATGAACACATCGATAATTCAACGAATGTAGCCATACATAAATAAGCGTAACAATATACATGTATAGACTTCGGTTCCCATGACAGTCGTTGAACAAATGGGCAGTGGAAGGGGAAGACGACATTCCAGAACACAGCGAAATTGTTTGGTTCTTGTTAATTGTGCCTATTTATCCGTAAGGGCTTCGCCTCCTACCGCCGGCCCCCTCTCTGTTATATCGGATATTTTCAGAGTCGCGTCGGTGCGTCTCGGTGTTGCCTTGGCGCATCTGGGAACATCATGCGGGGCGGGTAGGAATCATCAGCCCATATTTAGACGTTGGCGTTATCGAAGGCGCCTGCGGCGGATCACCGCCGCCCCCTGCCTCTTGGAATCGCCCATGTGGCCGAGCGTTGTGGCAAGAGCTCCGCCAAGCTATCGGACAGTGTGTGCCCCCAGCCGTTGTGGAAACCCTTCGGGGAACAATGGAGGGAGGATGGCGGGAAAGATCAGAAGGAGGAGGGAATAGGATGGGGCATCTTCGGAGCCTCTTGGGGCACTCTTGGGGCCTCCTGGGAGCTTCCTGGGAGCCTGAGGCATCTTGGGGGCCTTCTTGGGCTGCTTGGTGGCCGTTTGGAGCTTCTCGGGGGCTTCTGTGGCCGTCTTAGGGCATTCCTGGCCTGGAACAAAGTTCCTCTCTGGGAAAAGGGTTACTGCTCCGGGAAAAGGGTTATTTCTCCGGGTGAAATGAGGCAACTGCCGGGTCGGTTACTCCTCCGGGTGAGACCCTCAGAGGTTTTCCCGCCTTCCCCAAACACCACAAACCAAACACCAAACACCAACCCCCAAACACCAAACACCAACTCCCAAACACCAAACACCAAACACCAAACACAAAACACAAAACACCAACCCCCAAACACCAAACACCAACCCCAAAACACCAAACACCAAACACCAAACACCACCTCCATAACACCAAACACCAAACACCAAACACCACACACCGCACACCACACACCATACACCACACACCACACACCAGACACCAGACATCAGACAACAGACACCAGACACCAGATTAGTATTACTATTATTACTACTACTTTTACTACTACTACTACTACTACTGCTACTACTACTACTTCTATATCGACTTCCACTACTATTACTACTACGACTACTACTACGACTACT
>CAUYUJ010015488.1:177500-192500 GCA_963575745.1 Prorocentrum cordatum | reverse complement strand
CTGGAGCGCCTCGGCCTGCTGTCGGGCCGCGGCGCACAGGGGCCGCTGCGCCCGCGGCGGCGGCCGGGCGAACTGACGGTGCACGTGGCCGCCGCCTCGGCGGAGCCGCCGCCGCCTTCGCCTTCGTCGTCCGCAGATCTCGGGCGAAAACAAGAGCTACAAAATCAACGCGGGGGGTTTTCGTAGTTTTCGGCGTTTGGCGGGCACCATCAGACAACGAGCAAGAAATCTGTCCTGGGGAAGTGGTCCAGCTAGAGTTCCTGGAACCCCATATTGAAAATTAGCTTGGCGACGGACCCAACCATATGCAGTTGTGAGTACCGCAGGTGTGAATATCGTCCTCGGTGGAGCTTCTTATGGGGCCACGAACTGTGTGAGGTGCCTGCCACAGTGGTGGTGGTGGGGAACCGCATGCGGGCACCCCGACTTGGGACTTCGGTGGAGCTCCCTATGGGGCCACGAATCGCTGCGCTGGGTGGGGGAACCGCATGCGGCCACCCCCACTGGGGCCTTCGGTGGAGCTCCCTGTGGGGCCACGAAGCGCTGCCCTGGGTGGGGGAACCGCATGCGGGCACCCCCACTGGGGCCTTCGGTGGAGCTCCCTGTGGGGCCACGAAGCGCTGCGCTGGGTGGGGGAACCGCACGCGGGCACCCTCACTGGGGCCTTCGGTGGAGCGCCGTATTGGGCTACGAAACGCTGCGCTGGGTGGGGGAACCGCATGCGGCCACCCCCACTGGGGCCTACTGTGGAGCTCCTTATGGGGCCACGAATCGCTGCCCTGGGCGGGGGAACCGCATGCGGGTACCCCCACTGGGGCCTTCGGTGGAGCTCCCTATGGGGCCACGAAGCGCTGCCCTGGGTGGGGGAACCGCATGCGGGCACCCCCACTGGAGTCTTCGGTGGAGCGCCCTATGGGGTTACCAAACGCTGCCCTGGGTGGGGGAACCGCATGCGGGCACCCCCACTGGTGCCTACGGTGGAGCTCCCTGTGGGGCCACGAAGCGCTGCGCTGGGTGGGGGAACCGCACGCGGGCACCCCCACTGGGGCCTTCGGTGGAGCGCCGTATTGGGCTAGGAAACGCTGCGCTGGGTGGGGGAACCGCATGCGGCCACCCCCACTGGGGCCTACTGTGGAGCTCCTTATGGGGCCACGAATCGCTGCCCTGGGTGAGGGAACCGCATGCGGGCACCCCCGCTGGGGCCTTCGGTGGAGCTCCCTATGGGGCCACGAAGCGCTGCCCTGGGTGGGGGAACCGCATGTAGCCACCCCCACTGGGGAATTCGGTGGAGCTCCCTATGGGGCCACGAAACGCTGCCCTGGGTGGGGGAACCGCATGCAGGCACCCCCACTGGGGCCTTCGGTGGAGCTCCCTGTGGGGCTACGAAACGCTGCACTGGGAGGGGGGGTGGGGAGGAGGGGGGAGGAGGAGTAAGGAGGAAGGTGGGACGCGGGGCGCTGTCTCTTCAAAACGAGGACCCAACACCACAGGATGGTTGGGAACAAATCAACATCGAATGTCGGGGCATGCGCATTCGCCGATCTGGGCCAGGGCTATCTTGAACCCAGCATTGGTGCATGTGCCCCCCATGGCCAAGCCAGACATCAGGAGAGCGTATGCACCGACCCTAGCCCCAGGATGAGCCTGGCCACGGTAGGTGGTGTGATCATGTGCAGACATCTTCTCTCGCAGGTGACCCTTCGCTCCCAATCCCCGAGTCCCCCAAGAACGGCTCAAACCATTTTGGCTCAAGCTATCGAGCAACCTTCCGTTTTGGGATGTTCTGGTGTGTGCGCTTTTGCGCCGCCCGCGAGCAGAACCGGGTCTGCCCGATGACGCATGACACCGAGAAGGCCCAGCTGATCGTTGGGAGGGCGGAGGCCCCCACCGCGCCCGAGCCCGACGATAGGACGAGCACCGGGCACGTTGCCGCGCGATGCTTTGCCGAGGCGATCTTCGGCAGCATCCGGCTGGTGCGGCAGGACTTCGAGCCGCAGCCCTTCCCCGGACAGTTCTTTCAAGAGGCGTGCGGGCACACAATGGCTCCGGAAGGAGCCGGCCTGGATAAGCCGCCTCAGCCTGGGGCCCCGCGCCTCGGTCAGCCAGGGTTTGGCTGGGTTGAGCAGCCAGCGTCTGTCCTCTGATGCGCCTCCTGCTCTCGCGTTGCGGCCGCAGCGGCTGTCACTGTCGCTTCCCTCTCGCCCTCCTCTGCCTCTGCCTTCGCCTCTGCCTCCCTGGTCGCCTTCGCCGTGCGATACGCGATCACGGGCGTCAGGATCCCCCTTTACCTCTTGAGCGGCCACTGCGGAGATTTGCGCGTCGGCGGGGGTGCTCGTTCGATCTTGGAGGATGACTGGCACAAGCGTCGGGTCTCCAAGACATGCTTCTGCATGGTGCCAGTGGCTCAGTTGGCCATCCCAGTGCTCTCGCCGTCGCTGGCGAGGCCGTCAGCCATGCTGTGTATGTCAGTCGTTGTTTTCGCTGTCAAGGAGCGTCTGAGCGTTTGATGCGGTGGCAAAAGATCGAAGATGACTTCAAGCATTCGCGCGCTCGGCAATATCCTCGCCACCCTGTGCGCCCTGTCACATCTGCGTTTCATGGATTACCTGGATCACATCGTCCACCAGATAATGATGTGCGAGCATTCTCTTCTTGAGGAGAAGCCTGTCAAGAACATGCAGGGTATCCTCCACAGCGTTGGCCCTGCCCGTATTGGCGCCCCCACGAAGGACAAGTTCATGGCAGTGAACCGAAGTCGTGGCATCGCAGACGTGGTCTACGATAAAGACTGGCACCCGCTCAGGATTGGTTCTAATGGGGTTGCGGTCGTTTCGTACATGTCCTACGCCTTTATTTGCGTGTTTGTGGGTTCGGTGTTGGCGTGCGGATTCGTGCACTACCTGGCGGTGTTCTTAGGCTACAAATTCTGGGATCAAGTCACCATGCTGATCAAGATTTGGACGCACAAGCCCTTCTTCGTCGGAGACTTGGTGACCATCAAACTGATGGGCCGCGGCGCAGATACCGGCATCGATGGCTTCATTGAGCACGTCACCCTTGGCTATGTATTGATCCGGACCGTCGACCATAAGCAGACGTACCTGCCACTCTCCGGACTGACGGATTCTGTGATCCAGAATTGGTCCCGGCGCCCGACTAGGCTGGTGCTGATAAATTTCACAGCGAGCCCATCTTCCAACCCGGAGAAGCGCGACGAGCGCCAGAATGTCTTCCAGAGTGTATACAAGAAGTGTGGTTTGAGCGGTTTTCCCATGGCTTCGAAAGCAAGATCAGTTGTTCACCTGGCATCGGCAAGAAAAAGACAGCTTCGGCAACCATTTGTCTTGGCAGTCACAGCGCAGGCAGAGAATCTCAGTGTGACACTTGCCTCCAAGCACGCGGCCTCCGTGTTTCTTTTGGACGAGCTGATCTGAAACAAGTCGAAATGAGTTTCGGCCAGAAGTCGTTCCAAAGACGGACTGAAATCGCTGAGTAGTGTGTGTGTGTGTGTGTGGCAGTGGCTTGCCATAAAAGGGCTGGCGGGTGCCCGTCAAGCTGGCGCCGTGGCGCCGCAATGTTGCACAGTTCAATGGGCAGTCAACCAATGTGAAACGGGATGGAAGTGAAACGCAACAGGCGTGTAGATGATTGGCAGGACAAGGAGGGAGGGGGGAGCAGCAAGGAGGCAGGAATGACGAACAATACACATACGCCTCCTCGAGCCGGACCGTTCTGTGAGGGCCCGCAAGCGGACTGGAATGCTTGGCGCGGAAAAATCACGACGCCAGGACCCCAGGGCTCCTCCTTCTTCCCTCCTCCCGAGCAAGAGCCCCCCCCCCCGCCGCCCGGAGGGTTCCAAAGGGGGTTTTTGGGGAGGGGGTTTTCCAGGAGGGGTCCCCCAGGGGCTTCGCACCCGCTGCTTTGACGAGGTTCCGAGGCCCCCTGGGGGGGCTCTCCGGACCCCCCCCCCCCCCCCAAGACTCCCTTGTGGAACCCTCCGGACCGCTTCCGCCCTCCGCCCCCGGCCGCCCCCGGCCCGGGGCCGCCCTCGGGCCTCTCAGGCTGGGGCGCAGTGGCGCGAGGAGGGCGGCTGCGCGGCCGAGGCGGCCTCCCGGGGCGGGGAGGGCCGGCGCGCACGAGCCAGGAAGAGAGTTCTCGGGCTGGGAGGGCGGCTTCATCGGGAGCGACAGAAGGACGTACGGTAGGCTCGCGTCGTGTCGACCAGCGGCGACCCCGCCAGCGGCGTTCAACTTTGAACGCCGCGGGCGATCCAGCCACGAGGGCCGGCGCGCACGAGCCAGGAAGAGATCGGGACGACCGACATGGGCACGGAAAGAATGGGTACGATGCCCAACAGCAGTTCTTGTTCGTCTTGAACAGGACTCGCTGTCCGCGCCGCCGCGGCCTGTGTCCATTTGAGACAGAAGGCCGCCTGCCCAACAGCGGCCGCTGTTGGTTTGGGACAACATTTGTTGTTGGGTATGGTATCCAATTTTTCCGTACCCATTTCGGGCGTCCAAAAGAGAGTTCTCGGGTTGGGAGGGCGGCTTCATCGGGAGCGACAGAAGGACGTACGTACACGTACACGAATCCACGCTGGTTTCGAGAGTGCGCATTGCCCGAATGTTCGCGCCACGCGGGCAGTCTCGCGGATCGAGGGGCCCGGGTTCATGTACCTAGCTGGGCGCGTACGTTCTTTGTGGGCTCCCTAGACCTTGGGGTCCGAGTAGATGGGGTCGGAGGATCGCGCCGCATCGCCGATGCATCGCCGATGCGGCTCGATACGGATGCCGATGTTCGCCACGCCGACGTCGCCGGTGCATCGCCGACGTTGCCGGTGCATCGCCGTTGCATCGCCGATGCATCACCGATGCGGCGGGATCTTTCGACCCTATCTACTCGGAGTCCATCTAGGAGGCCTCTAGAGAGATGACAAAATCGTTTGTAGAATCGAAGATGTTGAGAGTGTTTCGAATATTCGCACCCTGTATCTTCCTAGCTCCTTCCTCCCAACACGGTAATTGTCTTTCTCAACGAGGGGCCAGACCGCTTGGAGCCATGAAGAGTGTTATTTCACCCTCTGTGCCAGTACGCGCGTTATACCCCCCCCGGCCCCCCCTGCCACGTAACGCTCCTCCTCGCCCAGTAATTACGTCCCAAGCACTGCCGCAGAGCGTGAGTCACCAAAATGTGTCACGGTGGGGGGCACGGGTGTTACGTTAAGCAACCCCCGCCCCCCTCCCCCTCCCCCCGCCCCATAACGCCCGTTATCGCCACGAAACAGTTGCTCTCGCCGTGATGTGTTCATTGAAAATATCACGACGGGAGGTTTTTCTCTGTGTTCTTCCTTTGGGTGCCTTTTCGGGATCTCGGGGCCGTCAAACAATCTCAGGATGAAAAGCCGGTCCCGGGGAATTGGTCGAGACCCCTTGGGGTCAATGTCATGAAAAAGTCATGACGTCGTTGTCTGGGAGGGTGTTGATCACGAGATCCGAATCCTACCCCCACCAACCATCGATTCTCCTGATTCGATGGGTGGCGGGGGTAGGGTTCTGATTTCGCCACGTCTTCGACGAATTCCGAGCCCTACTTCCGCCGCCCATCGAGTTGCTTGAATCGTCCATCGGAGAGGGTGAGGTTCGGATTTCTCCGCCATGGGTGGCGCGAGGGAGGTGGCCTGCTAAGAAGACGGGGCGCCTCTCAGAAGGCGGGGGCACTCCTAGAAGGCCCTGGGGATTTATCGAAGAACAGACAACGGCATAAATAGTTATCAACTTTTGGCGGTCAGCGCGGATGTCTTGGATCTGCGCTGGGACCCCCCTGGCAGCGCCTCGGGCGCCGCCCCTGGCGCGCTCCGCGCGCCAGGGGGGGGGGTCCAGCGCAGATCCAAGAAATCCGCGCGGACAGTCGAACGTTATGTTTTTGCCGTGTCCTGTTCCACCACATTTTCAGGCTTCCAGGCAGCGGGGATGGCTTCTAGGAAGCCACCTGCCTTCTAGGACGCCCCCCCCCTGGGACTTCGTAGAAGGCCGCCCCCCTCGCGTCGCCCCCTGCGTGTGCGCCGCCAAGGGAGGAACGGCAGCAAGGGGGGGTGGGGGCCAGACCCGCGCCGGTCGAAATGTTACAGCTTCGAGATTTTCCTATATTTTCACAGGTTCTCGGCGGCTTTCCAGCCTCGGAGAGGCTTCTGGCGGCTGCGTTTCGCCAACAGCCTTCCTGGGATGCCCGGATCGTCCTTCGACGGCGGCCTGAGAGCCGAGCGATGGCCCGAAAGCGCACAAGTCTGAGGCAGCATTGACTAGGGGGGATCAGAGCCCCGAATCATCAGGGGTAACTCGGGTCAGGGATAACTCGGGTTCGTTTTTCGGGAATCCAAACCCGAGTTATCCCGGACCCGAGTTACCCCGGACAACTCGGGCGTCCAGAGCCCCGAATCATCAGGGGTAACTCGGGTCAGGGCTAACTCGGGTTCCTTTTTCGGGAATCCAAACCCGAGTTACCCCGGACCCGAGTTACCCCGGATAACTCGGGCGCCCAAGGGGATAGGATCATGTGGGGAACGCATGAATCCTCAATCGCTCCTTGATCGCCGATAGGAGCCCGATGGCCCACTCCGCCCAGAAACGTGCGGATTCGCTATCGGAAGCTCACTGCCGATCTATATTTGTGATGTATCGGCGATTCCAGGTCGATGTTCTTCCTCCCTCCCTGGGCCAGTCCCCCCCCGCTGTCTTTGCCCCTCAGGCGCGGAGGTGAGGCGGGGGATATCATGGTCGGGCCATGGTGGATCCCCAGATGTCGTGCCCCCCTCTTCCTCTCGATCTTATGTTTCTGCCTCCAGTTCTTCTAATCCTTATTCGTATGTTTATTCTTCCTTTTCTTCTTATAATTATTATTCTTATGGTTATTCGTAGTGCTTTTATTTGTAGTAGTATTGTTCTTCTTCTTCTTTCAACACGTCGCCTTGCCCTCCCCTCGTCCGAGCACATGCCTCAGGCCACGATTTGCGACCCCCCTCTTGGACGCCACCGAAACATGGGTGCCCAGACATCCCCGCGCCGTGAGAAAATACGCGTTCGGTTTTTTCGGCAACGTTTTATAATTTCTTGGCGGTCTTCGAGCACCAGAATGCTTTCCAGCAGCTGCGCCTCGCCGAACCCAATCTGGGGGTGACCAGATGATCCCGCAAGGCCCCCAGATATTCGAGGTATGACCCGAAGACCAGGCATATTCTTCCCATTTGACGTCGCCGATGCATCGACGATGCAGTGCGACCCATTCGGGCGGTCTCCTCACACGGAAGGTTTTCGGCAACGTTTGGCTCCGGGGAGGGGGCCCCGACCTTTGGGGAGCAACGCTGCAAACTAAATCACGACAGTGGACATCTGGGACGAGGAGAAGGACGACGACGAAGACGGCGACGTCGTTTGAAGGTTAAGGGTACGTGTCCGGAGGCTCTCGGTCGCGCAGCTCGGAAGGCTGGACGGCACCTTGAGAGAAGTCCAGGGACTCGGCCAGTGACACATTCTGGCCTCGAGACGAGCATCAAGCTTGGAGTGTTGCTCGCCTGCGCTGGGTCCGTGTCGTGTCGACGCAGCAGCGATCACGCCGCGGGCGCTCAAGGTTGAACGCCGACGGAGGCACAGGATATAGAAAGCTCTAGCGATCGGCAAGCCACCGATCGTTCAAGGTTGAACGATCCACGCGATGTCAGAAGCCACCGCTGGGGTAATCACGGCACGGACCCGCCGTAGCGTTCTTCCATTTTCTGGGAGGGGCGCTCAGGACGGGCAGGGCCGGCGGGGGTGCTGTTCTGAGAAGGCAGGGGGCGTGTGTGTTAGAGTCACCCTGTGGCTTTCATTAAGGAGGCTTCTCGGAAGGCGAGGGCCGGGTTCTCAGGCCTTCGCTTCGTTGGGGTGCATTGAAGGGCGACGGCGACATCAGCCAGGAACTGCTCCTCGGGCTCGATCCGAGTACTGCTGGTGCCTGTTCGGCTTCACCGAAGTTTGCCCCATTGAGGAGCAGGAGGAGGGAGGCGGAATGAGCACGGAAGGATGAGGGAGGGACCCTGATTCAGATATATTGGTATCATGAGGACTGTCCAGAGCATCATTTGGGTCCTTGGAAAACGGGCCACCCTCTGTGTTTGTAGAAGGCCCCCACACTTCGCCGTGCCCCTGGCGCGACACGCCAAAATTTGCGGGACTACCGTGGCTCAGAGATTGTTCAGCACCATGGGAATATTGTCGCACTTGTTCACTACTCCTCTCCCTCCTCCGAATCTCGCCGCAGATACCGAATGCCTAATCCCGGCTCTTCCGTGGGTAATTTCTGAGCGAGGTTTGCATAGATCCCCAAACATTCGCCGTAGTTGTTCAATCTATATGTGTTGGTCATGTTTGGTGTACGGGGGGGAGAACACGCCCTTGAGATGCAAGCGCTGCTTCTTGATGTCAGGGTTCTCCAGTTCGCCATAAGCGCATGGAGTATGCACGTCAGCCCCCTCCTGTTCCTGCTACTGCTCCTCTTCCTCCTCCTCCTCCTCTTCCTCCGCCGTGATTGCAGCTGCAGCTTGCCCTGGTGCCCCTATGTTGGGCAACGGGGCGGCACGGGGCACCTCTCTAGACTCTAGATGTTTGGCAGCGCGAGCAATGATAGCCATTCCTACGCACGCCGACGCCAATACCACTTGTGCGCACATGCTGGCAACAGCTAGAGCGCGCGCGTGGAACCTTCAGCTGAAGGCTGCCCGCAAGGGAAAAGGGGCAGGCTGTTTGTGTCAGCTCTCTCGCGCAGAGGCCGTGGCACGTCCCGACGGTATCCTTGGGAGACGCGGGCGACGACGGCAAGGACGTTGCCAGCGGCGGCGACGACGCCGACCGACAACGGGCGCCTTCGAGCGAAATGAAATTGAGTATACCTCGATAGTCCTGGGCCCCATGGACTGCTACAAGGGTCCCCCAGACTGCAATAGCGCCCCCCCTTCTGGATCACCAGCCCCCCCCTCCCCCCAGGAGTACAGAGACTCCCCGCCCCGACTACCAGGGGCCCCCCTTCCTCCCCCGGACTACAGGGACCCCCCCGTGGCCACAGCAGAATTGTCGAGGTACTGAGAGAGAGACAGGTGCATTCGGAAGGGTATTGTTCCAGTCTGGGTATAGCTTGCCGTTGGGATGTTCGAGCGCGCTGGTTTGAGACGCGTTTGGGAAGGCGTTGATGCCGTCCACTATCAGATTGATCGGGTTTGCCGTGCCATCCCCTGCCCTGTGACGGCTGCTGAAGAGGATGCGTCACACAGTGTTTTTCAACCATCGTTGTGAGCAGAGCGATGCTGACGAGCAGAAGGAGGGGTCTGGGACGGCCGGGACGAGGAGTGGGAGGGAGAGGGGAGGACGAGGAGGAGGAGCACAGCGAGGACCAGACGGACCTTGACGACCATGGTGATGACGAGTTGGAGGAGGAGGATTGGAATGAAAGAAAGAAGCGAGGAAGAACTGGGCAGGGGGAGGGGGAGGGGGCGGAGGAGGAGGATGAGGAGGTGGGAGAGGAGGAGCTCCACGAACACGAGCTTCGCGAAGAGGATGACGATGAGAAGGAGGAGAAGGGACAGAAACGACGACGACGACGACCACCACCGCCACCACGACGACGACGACAGCCACGACGACGGCGACGACGGGGACGACGACGGCGAGCGCAGCGACGGCGGCGGCGGCGGCGATGAAGACGACGGCGGCGACGGTCGCGCCGCTGCACGGGCCGCCGAGGGCAGCCGACGGCCACCGACGGCCGCCGCCGACGACGGCCGCCAGCGAGAAGGTGGCAGAGGTCTTCGGCGAGCTGCTCGCGCGCCTGGCCTCGGGCGCGGACGGCGTGGGCCACGTGCCAGAGCCGTCCGTCCTCCGCCCGAAGCCGCCGCGGGCCTCTCCGTCGATCGATCGGCGGCTTCGTCGTTGGCATCGCGGATCGATCGATCGACGGCCTCGTCGTCGGCCTCGTTGTTGAGGTCGTCGTCGGCCTCGTCGTCGGCCTCGCCGATCAATCGACGGCCTCGTCAGCCTCGTCGTCGATCTCGCCGACGGCCTCGTCGTCGGCCTCATCGTCGCCCTCGGCGCCAGTTGTCGCCGTCGGCCTCGCCGTCAGCCTCCTCGTCGTCACCACCGTCGTCGATCCATGGAACGCCCGTCGCCGCCGCCGTCGTCGTCGTCGTCGGCCTCGTCATCGTCGCCGCCGATCGATCGATCGATCGATCGATCGACCCGTCGAGCGGCCGTGCTGAAGCGTAACACCCACCGTGCGCAGAACGTCCGGGTGAAACACGCTGCGCGCCGGCTCGGCTGGTGTTGACCCGCGCTTCTTTTTGCGAGCGCGTCGCGCCAGACCTGCGGTTTCAATTGTTCAAGGGCTCCCTCGAGGGCGCGAAGTTATTCGCGCTTCGCGCTTCGCGGTCCTCGTTCCTTCTCCCCCTCCTCCTCGTCCTCCTATTCTCCCTTTGGGAGGGCGGCGCGAGAGCGCGAAGTTATTCGCGCTTCGCGCTTCGCGCAGCGCGAAGCGCGAAGTTGGGAGCCCTAGTTGTTCCATGTTGCCGCTCCGCATCGACGCGCCACGGGCTGCGTGCTCCGCACTGGGGCGGCCGAGGGGATCTTCCCAGTTCCGGCTTCCTGCCAAGGCGCTTACAGGCGCCTGGGCGCCTGCTACAGGACTCCCCCGATCCGAGAACTTCGCGCGAGGCCTGCGCGACGCCCTGACGTCGCGCGAAGTTTGCGACCGCTGCGCAAAGCCAGGGATTAGAGTCAACCCGTGTAGTGATGATGAGCGAGTTTCCAGGGTTGCCCCTGCATCCTTCCCCTGGGCCCAGCCTTGGCCGCCTTCGCTGGCCGCGCCCCGTTGGCAGAGTGCCGGCATGGTCTTCCAAGGCCCTGGCGCCCTCATCGTGCGCCCTTCCTGTACGGGTCGGCTGTGGCAGCCATTGGCGCTCGGCAGACAGGGCCTCCAGGGGCAGCTGTGGGGCCTCGAGGGCCATCAGAGGTGGACGTCTGGCACGGGGAGCTGCCCCGCGGGAGGGTGTCGAGACTCCGGGGGCCCGTCGTCGGCGCGCCGCCGTCGTGGTCGTCACCGTTGCCGCCGCCGTCGCCGCCGCTGACCTTGGGAGTTCTGTAGTTTTGCTCCCCCAACCTTGATCTCTTGTCGCGGAATAAGACTCGTCCCTCCTCCTCCGCCCGCTCCTCCTCCTCCTCCTCCTCGCGGTAGCCGTAGCCGTAGCCATAGTCGTATCGTGGTCGTAGGTGTAATCGTAGTCGTAGATGTCGTCTTCGCTGTTGCGCGGCGGGCGCCGCGGATAAATTATCATTTTCCGTTATCGGTGGGACACCAGTCCGTCAGTAGGGGCGTCGAAAGGATAATTCTTTTCCGTTATGGGGGGTGTTCTCAAGACTTGCCTCGGTTATTTGTTTGTCATCATCGTCAGGGGGATGGCTATCGATAGTCCGTTCAGGGCCGCCTATGATTCGATTCGGCATGATGATATTTGCAGGCTGGAGCCTCGATTCCGATGCGATTCAGCTCGGTTCGATTCAGCGGCATCGGCCGGGGCCAGCCAGAGCCAGGCGCGACGATCCGATTTCGATTGTGTATGGTTCGCTGGCGATTCGAAAAATGCAAGTGTAATGGACGTCCGAGCGATTGCGAGCTCGTGTTCTTCGTGTCTGTTGGGTGTTTTTGTTGCATCATGTTCTCAGTTTGGCCCGCCGAGGATCTCGTGTTCTTGGAGGATGTTCTTCTGTCCTAAGTTCAGCCAGATCGAAGGACACAAAAACGGCATAAACATCATCTGTCGAAGGTCCGCGCGGATTTTTTGGATCCGCGCTGGGCCCCCCTGGCAGCGCCTCCGGCGCCGCCCCTGGCGCGCTCCGCGCACCAGGGAGGGGGTTCTGATCCAAGAAATCTTGTACTCCCCCGAGGTTCCCCGCTCCATTGTGTGTCATATCGAAGGACAGGGAACGACACAAACGTAATTTCTCTGAGGTCATCGCGAATTTCTTGGATTGGGCCCCCCTGGCGGCGCCTCTGGCGCCACCCCTGGCGCGCTCTGCGCGCCAGGGAGCAGAGTCCAGGGCCGATCCAAGAAATTCGCGCGGACGTCCGAGAAATTCCCAACCATCCTGTGGTGTTGGGTCCTCGTTTTGAAAAGACAGCGCCCCGCGTTCACTCCTTCCTTCCTTCCTCCCGCTGCCCCCTCCCTCGTCACCGCACCCATCTCGGCACACTCCTCACAGGTTTCGTGGCCCCATAGGGAGCTCCACCGAAGGCCCCAGTGGCTGCGTTGGCACGGCGGCGCCCCACCCATTTCAGCACACCCCTCACACGTTTCGTGGCCCCATAGGGAGCTCCACCGAAGGCACCAGTGGCTGCGTTGGCATGGCGGCGCCGCACGAATTTCGGCACACCCCTCACACGTTTCGTGGCCCCAAAGGGAGCTCCACCGAAGGCCCCAGTGGCTGCGTTGGCATGGCGGTGCCGCACCCATTTCGGCCCACCCCTCACACGTTTCGTGGCCCCATAGGGAGCTCCACCGAAGGCCTCAGTGGCTGCGTTGGCATGGCGGCGCCGCACGAATTTCGGCACACCCCTCACACGTTTCGTGGCCCCATAGGGAGCTCCACCGAAGGCCCCAGTGGCTGCGTTGGCATGGCGGCGCCGCGCCCATTTCGGCACACCCCTCACACGTTTCGTGGCCCCATAGGGAGCTCCACCGAAGGCCCCAGTGGCTGCCTTGGCATGGCGGCGCCGCACGGATTTCGGCACACCCCTCACACGTTTCGTGGCCCTATAGGGAGCTCCACCGAAGGCCCCAGTGGCTGCGTTGGCATGGCGGCGCCGCACCCATTTCGGGAGCTCCACTGAAGCTCCCAGTGGCTGCGTTGGCATGGCGGCGCCGCACCGAAGAAGATGTTCACTATTGCGGTACTCACAGCTGCATATGGTTGGGTCCTTCGCCAGGCTAATTTTGTTTTTGACGTATTTGTTGTTCGTGGTTTCATTTTCCCTTACTTCATCGTTTTCTTGCCATTCCTGCTGGATGCTGCGTCCTCCGTGGCCACACTGATTAGGAGGGGCATCGGCTGAGGCTAGCGTCTGATGTCGTGAGGGGATATGCTCCTGAGGTCCCAGCTCCCCTTCAGCACTCCCTCCCACCCACAATGCCCCCTCTGCGCTCTCTCCTCCTCGCCCACATCCAATCATGCCCTACGGAATGGCTCAATTACCATGCCATCTCAGCTTTTCTAACCCTGTGCCGGCGAGAATAATCCTTTAGGGATAATAAAGTTCGGGGTCCAGAAAGGACAATCATTTTTCCTGGGGTATCGGTGTTAGGATGTCTGGATCTGTTTTCAAGATTATCCGTGATGGCATGTTCGCGACAGTGTTGTTTCTAACATCGAGCGTTCCGGTTGAGACATCCTCGAAAAGCTGATCGTCGCGAATGTGACGACTTTTCGGCAATGCGCGCTTTGCTCGATACAGCCTCACAAACCTAGCAATACGGATCACTCATGGTGCTATGCATGATATGGAGAACAGTGCTACGATAGGAATTTTGGGGGTGACTATTAAGTTCGGCCTCCCCGCCTGTTGTGGCTAATCAGATATAAGAAGCACCTGGGATACTCAGATATAAGGCTTCAGGGGTGTACTCTTATTCGCTACACGTTTTGTCGGGTTATGCTTTTCTCCTCAGCCGCGCCCCACCCGCGACGTCCACACCTTACCTACTTGGTGAGCCGTCCCACCCACATGGGATCTGCGCTCCCACACGCACCCCCCTCTCCTTCTCTTCCTTACATTCACCCGCTCGCGCGCCGTGCACAAACGAAACAATGCTGTCTGACACAGCACGGCGCCCGCGTGAAACACACGTATACAACCGTACACACATGATACACGTACGCAAGACACACAGACGCGGACCGCAGACATACACACAGCACACATACAGCACGCATACACCAAGCGTGACATTTTCTTCACCACAGGGAGTGCGTAGAGGATGGTCCCTCACCGCGGTCTCTATTCGTCTCAGGGTCGCGTTGCGTGGCAGGCGTGGCACTTTCTCCTCACCACAGGGGGGTGCGCAGGGGTTGGTCCCTCACCGCGGTCTCTATCCGTCTCAGGGTCGTGGGGCATGGCAGGCGTGGCACTTCCAAGTCCCACACCACAGGGGGTGCGCAATGGGAGGTCCCTCACACTGGTCCCTATCTGTCTCAGGGTCGCGGGGCTTGGCAGGCGTGGCACTTCCTCCACACCACAGGGGTGCGCAGGGGGTGGTTCCTCACCTCAGTCTCTTAACCGTCTCAGGGTCGCGGGGCGTGGCAAGCGTGGCATTTCCGTCGCGTGGCGCGGCAATCGTGCCACTCCCTCCACGCTACATTGGGTGCGCAGGGGGTGGTCCTTCTCCGCGGTCTCCATCCGTGTCAGGGTTGCGGGGCGTGGCAGGCGTGGCACTGATTCAACCCCACAGGGGGTGCGCAGGGGGTGGTCCTTCACCGCGGTCTCTATCCGTCTCAGGCTCGCGGGGGCGTGGCAGGCGCCGCACTTCGTCCACGCCACGGGGGGTGCGCAGAGAGCCAGGTCTCGTCGTGCGTTTTCGAACTCACGCGTGGCATCCCATCAGTTGCACTGGCGGGGGCTTGCGTAGCATTCAGCGTATCAGTGTGGTGGGGCGTGGCTCAAGTATGTGGAACTACGCCGGCTCGAGCCGGCACACAGCACAAGGGTTTTCACGCAGGCGCGCCAGAGTCCCCAATCGAAAGCCGCAGTTGTTTGCCCCGCAGGCGCTCCAGCCATGCCGCCCAAAATTGCCATGGGGGAGTTGCCACTTCAGTGTTTGACGTTGAAGACAGCATTGGTTCAGATGGGCGGCGAGGTAAGTCTGTCAAGCCTGAAGCTATTCGCATTCCATGCATTCCGCCGCCAGTTTGCGAGTTCTTGTCCCGAGAAGCT
>CAUYUJ010015488.1:80000-167500 GCA_963575745.1 Prorocentrum cordatum | reverse complement strand
GACCATGATCGAATGGCAACGCGGAGGTCCAGGCCGCCCGAAGGAGTCCAGAGCCCCGGCTTTGCAACTGCTTCGGCGATTCGGCGCATTCTCCCTCTGGCCCCATCTGGGCAGCCTCCACGAACGAGCCATAGGGGCCTCCAGAGAGGCCAAGCCTTAGCTGATGAAGAACGGTATGCGTAAAATGAGCCTTCGTGCCCTCGCGGACGCCTGTCCCAGGGCGACTGGGAAGTTCTTACCCCGACGTGCCGCCGTAGGGGTCCAAGTCCTCCAGCCGCCGTGGGACAGGCGTCCCCGACTGCGGGAAAGTTTCTATGGCACCGCCCTCCTTCAGCTGAAGTATGGCGGCCCTGGCTGCTGTTCTGTGGGGGGTCTCTGGAGGCCCGGAAAGCGTCGGCCGTCCTCCGCAGCGGCCCCGTCCCCAAGCGCACGTGCTCCAAGAGGGCGACGACGAGGACGACGGCGACGACCACGACGGCGGCGACCACGACGGCGGTGACGACGAGGACGACGGCGGTGGCGACGACGGTGTGGCGACCACGGCGGCGGTGACGACGGCGTCGACGACGACGGCGGCGACCACGACGGCGGTGACAATAGAACGACGGCGGTGTCGGCGACGGCTGCAGAGGCAGTTCGGTGCTGCGTCCGAGCGCGGCTGCTGCCCCCCCCATTGGCGGCGGGGGGCAATGCCGCGTACCCCAGGTGGCGGTGGGCAGTTGCGGGCTGGAGGTGCTGCACCGCGGCGACCTATACCACGAGGCGCCCCTGGGAGGTCGGGGTCCGAGGAGATTCCACATTTCGTAAGACAAGGGATGGGTTCCCACAACCCTCCCAGACAGACCCCCCCAAACCAGCCGTGAGAGGGAGGCCTTGTGCCCACACTTCCTGGAATCCTTCAAGACAGCTCAACCCAGACCCCCTCCCAAATCAGACCACCCCCTTTTGTTGTCAAGTCCACAGTCGACGACGATGGTCGAGGTTAGAGGGGCGAGGGTCGAGACAACGAAGACGAGGGTCGAGACGACGACGACGAGGGTCGATGACAGAGGCTCGAGAGCCTGGGTGTCCTGGAGATCGACGCCACCGAGGTCGAAGGTCCCGTGGGGCAGCAGCGGGGCAGCTGACGAGGGGGGATCGAGGATTGGCAGGGGAGCGGCCCGGAACGTGGCCCCGGGCGCCCCAGGAGCTGCGACCGAGGGCCCGGGAGGTGCTGGAGGGGCGCTCGTTTCTTCACTCCCGCCTGCTTCCCCCCCACTTGTTTTTGTTTCTGTTTTTTCCTCTTCCTCCTCTGGACGGCCTCACAGCTGGCGAGTGCGGCTTCCGCGGAGCGTACTCGGTTGGCTCGGGTGGCGGAGGACGCTGCCAAGGCCGTCAGGCTTGCCAATCAAGTTTTACAACAGAAGAAGTCGAAGTACACCAAGCTCGAGGAGCAGTTGGGTGAGGTCCGTGCTGGTCTCGAGCAGTGTCGTGAAGCTGTTCGATTGGCTGAAATGCGCAAACAGGCGGCTGATGAGGAAGCTGGCCAGTTCAATGAAGACGCGTGGGCGGAGAAGAAGAAGATTGAGCAGAGGCAGGCGGAGGTGGACGCTCGCGCTGCTCAAGATGCTCAGCGTGACCAGGCACCTGGGGCTGCTCGCGGAGCCCCACCAGTCGCGGCTGGCGCTGAAGGTGCTCCTGCGCGACCTGAAGGTGCTGGCGTGCAAGGTGCGGCTCCTGCTGGTCTTCAAGTACCTGGTCTTACTCCCATGGGGCTGGTCGACTTCGGCTGGGTCGAGCAGCGCCTGCACACCCTCGAGGAGCAGGACCTCGCCCGCTTCGAAGGGCGGTCCGCGGTCAACATGGAGCAGCGGCGCAACATGCTCCTGTGGGCCAGGTCCCAGAAGGCGGATATCCCCATGGAGTTCGATGATGAGATCAGTGATGCTGGCACTGAAGTTTCTGATGTGGGTGAACTGCGTGATCTACGCAAACGTGCTGCAGAGCAAGGACTGGGGCCTGAAGACTCCAGGAAGTATGGTGAGTTGCTCCAGGCCGCCGCCACTGCCCGCGCGGGCAAGCGTGCTCGCAAGGCCGTCCGGCAGCGGATGGCCTCTGCGATCTTGTTTGGCACCTTTTGTGATGCAGCGGCCTCCCAGCTCCAGTCCATTCCCCCGAGCGCTGGAGGCGCATCGGGGAGTGCATCGCAGCTTTAGCCAGCGTGTGCCCGCCGAGTGGCGGCGGGCCAGGAAGAAGCGTGAGCAGATCAAGGTGTGCTTTGCGTATGTTACCTCCTGGTCTGTTCTCACGAAGTCCTACGTGTCGCAGTCTGTGTCCGAGGTTGATGCCTTCCTTCTCGCTGAGCACCATGTGCGGGCTTCAGCCCTGGGCAATGCGAATGCGCGTGCAATGGGGTGGGCCCCACATTTTCAGGCTGCTCTCGATTCTCCTGGGGGAGGTACTCATGGTGGGGTGCCTTTCCTGGCGCAGAAAGGTTTAGCGTTTCAGAAGTTCCTGGCTCAGTGTTCTGGGATCATTCAGGTTGGCTGTGGGGCCTGCTGGCTTTTCCTGGAGCTGAAGTTAGACGGGCACTCTATCGCGATAGGTGTTTGCTATTTGGTGGCTTCCATCGGCATGGCTGGTGAGAATCTGAATCGTATGCGCGATATATGTCATTTTGTTCGGACCCTGGCGGTCCCCTGGATCCTCCTGGGCGATTTCAATAATGATCCTCAGGTGTTGGCTGATTCTGGGTGGTTTGAGTTGACTCGATCCTGTCCCTTGGTTCCACAAAACATGGAGTTCACTTGTGACGCGGGTGAGACGATGATCGATTTCCTGGTATGTTCCAGAGATGGGTATCGCGCCCTTGATTTGAAGGCGGTATTGACGGCTCCATTTAAGACGCATGCATGCCTGCTGGCTGAGATCGACGCCGATGCCCTTAGCATGGAGGTCACCAGCCGCGTGAAGTGTCGTGATATTCCTCTTGCTTTTGGCCCTGATCATGTCTGGCTGTACTATTGTAACATGGCGCTTAAGGATGACCCTCAGGTTCTGATTCCTGGTGATGTGTCTGGCGCGTTTCTCAGGCATACCTCGGAAGTCCTTTCTCCTGAGCTCTCTCGGGTTTATGCGTTGTGGTCCCGGTCCGCGGAGTACGTGTTCGCTTCCAGGGCCTGTGCTATCGTGGATCTCCAGAGAGCTCTTGGGAGGGGCTTGGGGCCGGTTACTATCTCGGGGTCTCTGAGGCGGCGTGGGGCTAGGCAACAAAGTGTCTCTTGTGGGTATCTTTGCTTCTGGTCCCTGGTGCATTCGCTGCTTTATGGGTACTTGAAGTGCCTCCGCAAGGCCCCTGGGAGTAAGCGTACCTAGGAGTTGAAGAGTCTGCGCAATCGTTTGTCTAATGATATTGGCGTATTTATTGAACCTTTGGATGAGCCTGAAGATGCTACCTGGTGGTCTGGGGCTCTGGCTGGTGACTTGAGTGTCCTTGATATCGTTCAGGACATGGTGAATAAGGCAACGCATATTTGTAGTAAGGCTTGGGCTAAAGCTCGTTCTGGCACTGAAGCTGGCATTCGCGAGTGGCTCCGCGCTTGTCTCCCTGGTGGCGCTCCCAAGTTGCACCGGTGGCTGAAGGCCAATGATCGGGCCACAGTCCAGTTCTTCAAAGGGTTTAAAGGCGTTGTGCAGAATCCCAAAGATTTGATGGAGCACCGTGAGCACTTTTGGGGAGGTTGGTGGACCCCTGGTAGTGCGCGGCGCCGTTTTGCTGGAAGAGTCTCTCGGAGAGTTGCGGGCTTCTGCGCAACTTGCTGCCGTGGAGGCCGCTGACCTTGAGGTGGGGGATCTAGTGCAAGCCTGCCATTGTTTTTCTGCTACGACGGCACTTGGAGTTGATCAATGGTCTCCTCGCGTTTCGCTGTCTTTGCCTCGGCATGCGCTGGATGGGCCCCTCCAGATCTTCCAACGTGTTGAGCAGGAGCTGACGTTCCCATCGCAATGCTTGTTGAATAGCATGGTCATGTTGCCTAAGAGTGAGTGCGATGAACGCGCAGTGTCTAAGTGTTCTACATGTTACAGAATGCATGCTCGGATGCGTGGCGGCATGATTGATGATTGGAATCGTCAGCAATTGGATTTTTGGGACTGTGCAGTCCGAGGCTCGTCGGCACTTCAGAGTGCCCTGTTGCGCGCCCCGTGCTTCGAGGTGGCTAGCAATCAGTATTTTGAATCGTTGGCCGCCCACTGGGACATGTTTTTTTTTTTTTTTTTTTTTGACAGCGTGGTTGTCTCCATGCTCGCGCAACTGGCTTTGCAGCTACAATATCCTCCGATGTTGTTGTACCTGGGGATCCTTGTGCATTCCTCTCCTCGCGCGTTGGAAGTTGAAGGTATGTTGTCCAAGGTCATTCCCACAGGTAATTCTATCATTGCTGGTTGTACGCGCTATTTGCCATGGGTGAAGGCCTTGCTGCATGATGTGTTGCACCGTGCGCGCCACCGCCTTCCGCATGTTCCTCTGCAGACGTATGTGGATGACATCGCGCAGTTTGCGCTTGGCACGAGTAAGTATATCATGAGTGTGGTACCGTCTGCTGTGCTCCAGTTCTTTCGTGACGTTACTGCATGTGGGTGCAAGGTCTCCACGAAGAGTGGAGTCTTGGCATCCTCTGCGCCCCTGCAGCGTGCTGTAGTTGATGAGTTCAAGCGGATGGACATCCCTGTTCATGCGTCCGACGCTATGAAGGGCCTTGGAGTGATGTCTACGGCCGGGAGGAGAAGGCGCGCGTGGAAGGTTAGATTGAGGAGGAGGACGGCTCTCAGGAGAGCTAGGAAATTGGAGTATCTGGCTAAATTGTGCGGGAGGTCCCGGAAGCTGTTCAAACCTGGCGTGTTGAGTGTTGGTGCTTGGAGTCACAGTGTCCTGGGATTGCCTGTCTCAGAGGTCCAGTCCTTCCGTGCTTCTGCTGCTGAGTGTTCGGGCTTCTGGTCTCCTGGGATGTGTACCTCGACCGTGTTGGCTATTCGCCATCAGTATGCCGACGACCCCTCGTATAGACTCCGAAGAGAGCAGCTTGGGGCCCTGGCTAGCATTTGGAAGTCTGTGTCCCTGGGCCTTCGGAATGGTGTGACTCGGACGTGGACCTCTGTGCGGGTTAGGCTGCTCTCTCTGGCACCCAACCGTCGCTGGGCGACGATAGAGGGCCCTATTGCTGCAGTGGTGGCTACTCTTTTGGATCTAGGCTGGGAGCCCCTGTCCCCGACCAGATGGAGAACCCCCATGATGGTGCTTGATGCTGAGAGGTCTGATTTCCTGTATTTCCTGGGCTCGCGCGTGAAGCACGCGGTTTCTTTGAAGAGCTGGACGGGTGCACGCAGCACTATTGTGGGGTCGGTGCTGATGAAGGTATCGATTTTACAGTGTTCAGGCGCATGTATCGGAAGCTTGTGTCCGACGGCTTCCATCAGGATGCGGCGCTGCTGGCTAGCATTGTGTGTAGTGGATGTTGGCCCGGGGCACGGCTTCGACAGGCTGGCTGCCTTTCTGACGGAGTCTGTCCTCGATGCGGCGCTGGTCAGGAAACAATGATGCATCGTGTCTGGTTCTGTAGTTGCAATGATATGATTGAGTCCAGTGGTATGAGTCAGTCTGCACCTTTGGCTCCTGATGCTCAAGATGCCGCGCGCACGTGCCCTGGGAGCGCCTTCTGGAATCGAGGGCGCCCTACGTTGGCTGCCGCCGTCAATCGTGTTCCGCCGCCAGTATCCTTGGGTTTCGAATGGGGTGTCTTATCTGCTGGACAACCTGCGTCTGGGGGCGTATGGGGCCTTGATGGCTCTGGGGGAAAACACGCGGATGACTGGAGACTTCGGAGGTGCGGTTGGGCCATGGTACGTATGGATGATACCTCGGGTCCTGGCGGTTTCACATTTGATGGAGTCCTTTGTGGGACGTTACCGACCCGTGAACAGTCCAGTCCTAGGGCTGAATTGTTTGCCTTGCTCCAGCTGCTGCTCATGACCACGGTCAACGTCGTGGCGTACTCGGACTACCTCCCTTTGGTCAGGGCCCTCCACAGGCCTCGTGAGCTGATATCCCAGACGTCTCCTATGATGGACTTGTGGGTCACGGTCTGGGAGGCGATGGACTCTCGGTCTGGGGGTGTGGAATTGTTGTGGACGAAAGCACATTCTACGGCTTCGTTGCGTGATGCCTGGGGCCTCAGAGGGGCCGAGTGCTTTTTGAATGTTTGTGCTGATTATTTCGCTGGGGTGGCCGCTGCTAAAGGAGAGGTAGACCCTGACTATGTCGAAGTGATTCAAGATGTAGATTTGCGAACTTCCCAGGTGTTGTGCCGACTGCTTGACGACAATCGGGAGGTTAGCCTCGCTTGCCACCGCAACAAGGCCGAGCGCGTTGGTAGGCCGCCACCTTTGTCCGAGGTCGTTGCCCACCGATGTGGTCCGTCGGCGGCGGCTGCCTGGGGCTGGCCATTCGGTCGAGTGCTAAGAAAGGCTTGTTGCGATGCCAGGTGTGTAAACGTAAGTTTAAGGCCTTTGTGGGCCGCCTCGCCGATTTTGTCCCTGGGCGCTGTACGGGCCCTCCTGCGCTGCGCGATGGCCCCGATGCGGTCGTGGCTCATCCGTGCTGGTCTCGGGTGCACAGCAGCCATCAGTTGCACTGCTTGCGAGGCGTGCTGTTTTGCAGAGTGTGCAGTCGGCATTGCGTTGACAAGGTTCAAGCGCTGGCCGAGCAGTGCCCACCTGAGGGCCCCACCAAGGCGGGCCGTAAGGTATTGTCCCGTTTGGGGCGAGGCCTCCTCCAAAGAGTGGAGTGAGGTTCCCGCCTGGGCACTGATTGAAGGATGTGGGTCTCCGTCTATCGGAGAGGGCCCAGCATTGCAAGGTCAAAAGGTCCTCCTCCTCCTCCTCCTCCTCCTCCTCCTCCTCCTCCTCCTCCTCCTCCTCAACACTCGCCTGCCTCTCTTCGGGCTGGGGGTCCCGCTGAAGGGGGCCCCGCGTTTCCGCGGCCTCCGCTACTTGTCCAGCGCCGCGGCTGTCAGGGTCCCGTGAGCGGGGATGTGTTGATAAGCCAGGTCGTCGGCACGCCCGCGAAAGTTGCGGTCCGCGGATGGAGACACACTCCAGTGTTCATTTCTTCTCGCTGCACATTCCAAGCCCTGGTTTGCAATGAACTGCTTTCTCTGGCCCAGGGCCCAGGCCAAGGGCAACGTCAGGGGGGGGAAGGGTTCAGAAGGGGATGCGTCGACCACCTATCGCCTATTGAGCGCCAAACGGGGCCCGATAGCCCCACTCCACCCAGGAGCGTGCGGAGTCGCTAGCGGGAGCCTATCGCCGATCAGTCGGCGATGTACCGCCGATTCCAGGTCGATGCTTGCCCCCTGGGCTGGTCTCCCCCTGACGTTTTCCGAAGGCCTGGAGGTTGGCACCAACACCAGCATCGCCCGTTGCCTCCACCCAGAGAAGGTGGATGCTCCTGCTCTCGGTGATGGTGGAAGTTGTCGGGATCCTCTGGTGGCTGAGAGACCCCTATGTTGGTGTCGGTGCTGTGCCTACCGCAAGTCGGCTCGTGCGGAATCCCTGGATGGCCGGGCGACCCTTTGCTTCGCACAGCCGCTGGGCCGAGTCGTGTGACGTCCTGTGGTCGCGTGCCCGGGTTGGGGGCCCGGCCTCCCTGCGGACGCCCGGCGTACCGATTCGCTGGTCGTCCTGGAGGGCCCTCGTCGCCACAGCCGGAATTCGTTCGAAATCCTTGTCAGAACGTGCAGTCAAGATGCTGGAAGAAGGACCGTTGGGGGCTCAGGCGGGGCTCGGGCGTTCGGGCCGTTCCTTGGACTTATGTCGCGGACCCTGTCTGAGGCAGTACGGCAGCAAAACGGCGCATACAAGAGATGTTGGCGGAGAGCTAGGGCAAAAGAGGAAGGTCAACACATTGTCCCCCCCCGCGTGTTAGACGGTGGGATTAATGATGACGCTATAAACCCTCACCGCACCAATGTGCCGCCCCACATGACTAGGGACTCAAACAACATCAAATCCATCGTGCGGAGGAGGAGGAGGAGGAGGAGAAAAAGATACCGAGACCGCTACTCGTCCTTGAGGGCCCTCGTCGTCACGGCCGGATTCTCCTCGAATTCTGGTTTGAACGCACCCCGGGATAGGCCCAGGGCTTCGGGGGCAGACTGGTCTCGTGCGTCCAAATGGGGGTTCGAAGGTTCGAAGGTTTCGGACGTTTTCGTCGGTTCTCGGCGGCGGCTTTCCAGCCTCGGGATGCTCTCCAGCAGCTGCGCCTCGCCGAGGGCTTTCCGGCGGTGCCCGGGCCGTCCCGAACGGTGGCCAGATGCTTAAGTCATGACCCGAAAACCATTCCGCGTCGAAGGCCATGCCCATCCGAATTTTGCCAATCAGCAAGCACCATTTGTTATTAAGCCAGACTTGCTTGTAAGTTTCAATAAGTTGGCACTCCCATGTTAAGGAATCAGCAATGAGTTTAATGTAGCAGTGCTAGTTCACCCATGTCAGTGCTAATCGTAGCTACACGAATCTACACATGGCCCGTATGAACCAGCGAATACGACTTAGCGCAGACGGCATCGCTTGAGCGAGACGTGAGTTTCTCCTCGTCGCCCTCGCCCTCACGCCCTCCTCATCATCCAAATCCTTGGCGCGCTGCTGCTCCCACGGGCGGTATTTCTTTCGCGGGAGAGAGAGAGAGAGAGAGGGATAGAGAGAGAGAGATAGCAGAAGAAAGACAGAGAGCGATAGAGAGATATATACATAGAGAAAAAGAGAGAGAGATAGTGTGAGAGAGAGAGAGAGCGAGAAATCGAAACACAGAACAGTACAAAAGCATTACAAACCCACAGGAAGGGATCAAGACGCAGCCACCTGCACAGGCGCCTCTGAAACTAAAAACAAGCAAACCCACCAGGAGCTCAAGACGCGAACTAAGGCTCCATGCGGAACCTGTCCAATACGTTGGCAGACGAGGTTTGTTCCCCCCCAAATCCTCATCGTCCAGTTAGCTTTCGGATCAGACTCCTTTGTGAGATGCCCGAAAATTTGCAGCCTCGGTTTATACCGAAAGATTGCGGGGAGCTCCTGCGCGAGGGCGTTGTGGAAGAGTGCGAAGCGCTTGCCGTGGTTCGTCCTTGCGCCCCTCCTGAAAATGACACTCTTCCGCAAAGCTTCATAACCGCAGTTGAGATGTTTCGTCCCTTGGAAGATGGTTTTCTCCAACTCGTTGCAACTGCCCAACAGCTTGCTGTATTCTTCACGCGCGCATCCCTCAAGGGCCCCGCACACGCCAGCCATGGCCGTCAGTTTCGGGGCGCGCCTGAGGAGCGTTAGCTTGTGGAGCTTTTCGCCAGTGCTAATTCTTTTGCTGTACCCCAGGATGGACGACCACAAAACGTCTAAACGCTCGGCCCCGCTTCTGCGGCCAAAGATATCTCCTGTCATCCAGCAAGAACCACATCACTGAACCGAACCAGTCCAACGCAATCCCTTGGTCCACGCAGCGCAACCATTTCACCCGAATCGAACAAGGAAGTCACGCGCGAACAGTGCCGATAGCAGCGGCGATGGTACATGTCCCCATCTCGCATGTTCCGATGGCGCGAGCGCCGGCCACCTTGAGGGAAGGGGGGCGAAGGAGGGAGGGTCTGAAAGAGGACGCATGATGTACGTATGATGGACCGGCGCGCCTGGCTGTGTGTCTGGGCGCATTTGGTCCTTGCTGCTGCTGCTGTTGCTGCTGCTGCTGCTGCTGATTTGAAAACCAACTGTGCCGCGGCGCCGTTCGGACCAACGCGGGCGCGCAAGGGGGTGAATTGGGGGGGAGAACAGGACGGGGAATGGTTGGAGAATGGCTTTCACGGTGGAGGCGGGCCAGAAAAGGGGGAGGGCACGAGGGGAGGGGCGGTTCGGGGGACGGTGTGAGTTGAAATCAGGGGGAACACCGCGCATTCGTGTTCCCATTCCCCTCAGAATGTGCGTCGGCGCCCGGCCGGGCGTGCGCGCGCATTTCCAGCAACGGCCCCCCGCCTCGTTCCAGGCACGGGTCCCGCACTTGCACGTGTAGCTCGCCCAATCTCCTGTGACGCCGACCAAAATCCCTGGAACCCCAGCGGTTTGCCTGAGCGGCGCTTCCAATGCGAATCTGTCGGAAGTTAATTGGCGCCACCATGCCGAGAACACGGGTGCGTCCCGCGCGATACTGTTGCGAGCGACCACTTCGCGATCTCTCCTGCAGTCGTTACGCGCGTTGTTGCTCATGAGGGATTTCGGGGATGCCGCGAAGTCTTCAGAGAAGAAGTCTCACATGTCAGACTTGGCAAATTCACCTGGACGGCTTCGACGGAATCGCTCCTGTCGTAATTGTTTGGCGCGCCGTCCGTCCAAAGACCGACTGTCAATATCTTCGTTGCGCTGGGTTCCGCCTGCCATCGCTAAAGGTGGGTGCTCACCTCGACGTTTAAGATTGCACGTTCATAAACTTTCGAGTATTCTGAGTACGAAAACACAGATACCAGCAGTTAGCTCGGTAGCAAGAAACGTATCCGCGCTGATTTCTCTAATCGATGTTTGGCACCAGCCCCTCACGAGTGGAGCCCACGTGAGCGCCTTCGAAAAAAAACTAGTGATATGTTGGCCTGTATTAGTGTTTGCATCGCCCCCCGCGTCAGCAGCATGGAAAGCAATTGCGCTGGAGTCATTGCGCTGAATGTCTGGCTCGAGCGTTGAGTCTCTGATGGCCCAGCGGAGGCTCTTCGACGGTGAATCGTCATCTTGCTTCGTTCACATTTGCCGCTTCCTCCCCTTGAGCATGTCCCCCAGCAGGGCTAACAAAGGGAGGCGTTTGAACACGAACGGCTACGTCGAGTTCTATCCAGCGCGCTATCGAGAAACGGTTTATCTGAAAGTCAGCCTGGTCTGAAAATTATCCAGGCGAAAGACCCAACCATATGCAGTTGTGAATACCGCAATTGTGAATACCATCTTCGCCCGCGCTCCCTATGTGGCCACGGCTTCCCGCCGGAACCCGACATGCTCAGGGACACGTTCGTGGCCGTTTTCGCGGGCGCCGACGACGACAAGGACGGCGTCCTTCTCACCGAGGAGCAGAAGCAGGAAAGGGCCTTGAGAGCCATGAGGGAGGAGGTGGCGTTGCACGTCGACAAGGCGGAGTACGACGCCCAGGCGCGGTTGTTGAAAGCAGCCACAACTATGGGGCCACGATCCTCGTGAGGGGTGTGCCGAAATGGCCCGAGGCCGCCATGCGAACCCTGCCACTGGCGCCTTCGGTGGAGCTCCCTATGGGGCCACGATCCTCGTGAGGGGTGTGCCGAAATGGCCCGAGGCCGCCATGCGAACCCTGCCACTGGCGCCTTCGGTGGAGCTCCCTATGGGGCCACGATCGTCGTGAGGGGTGTGCCGAAATGGCCCGAGGCCGCCATGCGAACCCTGCCACTGGCGCCTTCGGTGGAGCTCCCTATGGGGCCACGATCCTCGTGAGGGGTGTGCCGAAATGGCCCGAGGCCGCCATGCGAACCCTGCCACTGGGCGCCTTCGGTGGAGCTCCCTATGGGGCCACGATCCTCGTGAGGGGTGTGCCGAAATGGCCCGAGGCCGCCATGCGAACCCTGCCACTGGGGGCCTTCGGTGGAGCTCCCTATGGGGCCACGATCCTCGTGAGGGGTGTGCCGAAATGGCCCGAGGCCGCCATGCGAACCCTGCCACTGGGGGCAGTCGGTGGAGCTCCCTATGGGGCCACGATCCTCGTGAGGGGTGTGCCGAAATGGCCCGAGGCCGCCATGCGAACCCTGCCATGGCGCCTTCGGTGGAGCTTCCTTTATGGGTCCACGATCGTCGTGAGGGGTGTGCCGAAATCGCCCGAGGCCGCCATGCGAAAGGTCCACGATCGTCGTGAGGGGTGTGCCGAAATCGCCCGAGGCCGCCGTGCGAACCCTGCCACTGGCGCCTTCGGTGAAGCTCCCTATGGGGCCACGGTCTTCGTGATGGGGTGTGCCGAAATTGCCCGAGGCCGCCATGCGAACCCTGCCACTGGCGCCTTCGGTGGAGCTTCCTTATGGGTCTACGATCGTCGTGAGGGGTGTGCCGAAATGGCCCGAGGCCGCCATGCGAACCCTGCCGCTGGGGCCTTCGGTGGAGCTCCCTATGGGGCCACGATCCTTGTGAGGGGTGTGCCGAAATGGCCCGAGGCCGCCAAGCGAACCCTGCCACTGGAGCTTTCGGTGGAGCTCCCTATGGGGCTACGATCCTCGTGAGGGGTGCGCCGAAATGGCCCGAGGCCGCCATGCGAACCCTGCCACTGGGGCCTTCGGTGGAGCTCCCTATGGGGCTACGAAACGCTGTGCTGGGTGGGTGAAACGCAAGGAGGAGGGGGAAGAGGAGAGGAGGATAGGAAAGGAGACGCGGGCCACCGTCTCTTCAAAACGAGGACCCAACACCACAGGGATGGTTGGGAAAAAATGCCCCTTCTTTCTTTGTCCTCCGTCGTTGCCCCGCTCCGTGTCCGAGGAACGGGCGTTGAGTGGACAGAAGACCTTTTCCTCGTCCTCCTCCTCCCCCCCCCCTTCCTCCTCCTCCTCCTCCTCCTCCTCCTCCTCCTCCTCCTCCTCCTCCTCCTCCTCCTCCTCCTCCTCCTCTTCCTCCTCCTGCTCCTCCTCCTCCTGCTCCTCCTCCTGCTGCTGCTCCTCCTCCTCCTCCTCCTCCTCCTCCTCCTCCCCCGTTCCTTTCTCTTAGAGATAACTCCCCCCTTTCGCACCCCGTGGTCGGTCGAATGGGCGGGCTGGGCGTTTCGCTTGAGATTTCTTCACCGTTTATGACCTTGAAGCTTAAACATTGGCAACAGTTTCACACATGGAGGGCGGGTCGTTTTCAAAAAGTTGTTTTCGTCTTAGCGCCGCGTCTATTTTTCGGTTCAAAAAAGTGAAATTCCAAGAGCTTCACGGATTGAGGGCGGTTCGTTTTCAAAATGTGGTTCTCGCTTCAGCGTCGCGCATATTTTGCTACATTTGCAAGAGCTTCACGGATTGTGGGCGGTACGTTTTCAAAGAGTGGTTCTCGTTTGGGCGCCGCGCGCACCCGCCGTAAACAGTTGTCAGAGTTTCACGGATTCCCATTGTCATCGCACCAGAAATGGTGTATTGGAAGACTCAGGATTGTGAGGGTGTAACAGTCACGTTGAACCGCAGTGTTGAAATCCCAGGAATGGTTTCTGGCACGAATCAGGATCGCCAAGACGCAACAGTCAGGTTGATCCGGTAGCGTTGGAGTCCCGAGGACGGTTTGTTAGCATGCAAGTGTCTTCAAACGGTTGTCTCCTAACGAGGCAGTTCCCCTAGTGAACAAAGCCCTGTAGGGGCCTATGAAGAGGGAGTTTGGAGGGAGGGTTTGTTCTAGCATCGTTGGTGATTCTTGGGTTTACACTGGTCTTTCGAGGCCTTCGCCTTCAGTTGCTCGAGGGAACTCAGATTCTGTGCAAGGTGGCCACGATGCTCTTGTAAAGGAGGAAAGGCGTGGGGTGAGGTAAGGTGGATGGGGGGGAGATGATGGCAGGAACCCCATGCACTCCGCTCAGTTCGCATCTCCTTCTTCATCGCCTCGACTGCCACGGATTCCTCGATCGGGCCCCAGGAGTTGGATGCTGCCCCAATGGCGTCCTTAATCTCTCCGGGTTAAAGAATCAGAATTCATCATGTCGGTCTTCTCCTCGGTGCTGGACATAATTTTCGTGATGTTCCTATAGTAGTGCGCCGACAACAGCTGCTCTTCTGGAGCGACGTAGCTCGCGCGAACTAGTTTGATTGTTACCTCTGATGCGCGAGCCTGCTGCTTGGGGCTCATGGTGAAGATGTTCGTCTTGATCCCATTGAACTCTAGGTTCTTCGCCCTGCGCGACATTCGAACCAGTCGCAGCCCGGGGGAAGGGAAGGAGACGAATTCGTTCATTCCGAGACCTCCGACTCCAGCAAGCGCCATTTGTCTCCAAAGGAGCCAGTTCACATTGACTTTGTAGCAGTTGTCATCAAGGACGAGCCCCCCACGCGACCCCATCCGTGAGAGACAAGGACCGAAAAAGCGACAGTGGTGAGAGGAGAGGATGGCAGTGGGAGGGGGAATGGGAGGGAGGGGCTGCAGATTTGTCCAGATGCCGCCCAGAGGCCCTGTGAGCATGCCTTCTTCGTGCGCGTGCGTCTTCTGATGTTTTTTTGTTCGTTCCCCCCCCCTCGCTCCTCCTCCGCGGCCGCCCCACACCCCACCCCGCCCTCACCTTCGTGCCGTGCGTGCCCTCCCCCCCTTCTTCCTGCTCCGCGGCCGCCCTCTGCCCTGCCACTTTCCCCTACGGCCAGGCAACGCAGTACGCTTCGCACAGGCTGCTAGAGCGTGCGAGCGGGTTGCCTCTGCCGCGCCGCGACGGAAAACCATTTTTTGTTCGTATAAGAGCGCACCCATCTCAAATCCTTTGAACCGCCCATTTTATCTACCTCCTGGATGTAGCGCGCCCGGTCGCTATTCCCTGGTGGCATGTCCAACCACAGATCCATAGTGCTCTGGGCGTCTAGGCGTGATGATTCTTCAGCTCCCCTCCGCTGGTTGGAGGCGCAGTACCTGCGCGAATCCTCGAGACTCTTGATCGCTTTGGGGTCGACCCGCGTATGCGCCACAAGTGCTGTAGATTCTGCGGCGTCGCTGTTCTCCTCAGGCTTTGGCCCAAGGGGCGCCTGGGAAATCTTCGTCGGATCACCCTCGGACTTCGGTGCCAACGACGCGGGCGGCACCGGAGGCAGTATCTTCGCTGCAGTCGGAGGCACCTCGCGATTATCAATTCGCTCGTCGGCATTCCGTCTCACGATCGGAGCTAACAGTTCATCGTCGCCGAAATCGCCTCTGCTGTCTTCTCTTCCACTAACTCCTGCTGCATGGCGCTTCCGAGTTGGAGGATACAGTCGGGGCGCGCATCAAGAAACCATATGCTTGTCGTCAGGGCATCCTGGGTTTCTTCGCTCTGCGAGGCGCGTGGTGACTTCCCGCAGCCGTTGAAGAAGCTGATGCGTTCAGGGTGCTCTTTTTTTCCTCAGGTGCACCTCGCGCGCCGGTTTTCAGGGTTGGGCTTCTTGCGAGGGTTTCTTGCGGCCGCGCCCGAGTTGGAGGACATTGCATCTCATCAGTATCCATCTCTCCCTCGGGTTCTGCTGCCGCGGGCCTCTTCACGACCATCGCATGCTGGACTGCAATTGCACGTGCGAGAAGGAAGGCAGGGCCTCGTGTGATAAAAAACATGTTTCGCATTTTCGTTGGATTTGAGCCCTGAACCGCTGCGGCAACATTGATGCAACGTTCGGCAGCGATGTCTACGCAATGATGATCGCAGTCGCAATCATACTTATTCACGTTTCGCGCATCCCCACCAGCCCATTCAGAAGCCCTGCCCATGAGAGCTCCCGGGAAACGGGACGAAGAGGCACATGTACTGAAACAAAGCGGGCAACCAGGCTGAACAGCGAATTAGAGAATTCTCTGGGAGCAAGGGGGCGGCCTTGGAGGGCCTCTTCGGGCCACCACCGGGGCCCGCGCGAGGGCGAGGGAAGGGAGAGGAGGAGGACCAGGGGGACGACGACGACGACGACGACGACGACGACGACGACGACGACGACGACGACGACGACGACGACGACGACGACGACGACGACGACGACGACCGCGAGGACGAGGAAGAGGAGGAGAAAAACGATGACGATGAGGGCAATGACGATGACGAGGAGGGGGAGGAGAAGGAGGAGGAGGAGGAGGAGAAGGAGGACAACGAGGTCGAGGACAGAGCCATCAACATCGCCTCTTGGAGCTATCTTGGGACTCTTTTGGGGAATCTCGGGGTCCTCTTGGAGCTGTTTTCGCTGGTTTGGGGTCCTCTTGGAGCCCTCTTGGGAAACCCTTGGGAGCCCTGAAGACCTCTTGGGGTCACCCTGGAGGCCATCGATCAAAAGGGATAGGTCCCAAATGTGCGCACCCCCCCCCTCCTGGGGCCATTGAAGTCGCATATTGGGGCGCTAATGGGCCGATCATGGGCGCTCTTGGGGCCGTTTTGGGAGCCTTTTGGGCCCCTCTTGGGATTTATTTTGGGTTGGCTTCATCTGGGGGGCTGCGTCCGCCCCTGTCTATTGGGCCCTCATGCCTGGGTAATGGCAGGGGCGACTTTTGGGTGGTATTACCAAAAGGTCCCAATCGCTTTTTGGGACACGCAGCTCAAATCGCAACTTTGGTACGGCGTCGACGTGCACACGCATCTGTATTTTATGCAAGTCATTTTAACATATGCGAACTGGCTAGGACACTTGTAGGCGAAAAGAGTCATGCCGTCGCACAGTAAATTCTCGCTTCCATTGTTTTTTTTTCTGCTTTGGAGGGGGCCGAATATAGATTTTGTTGTTTCAACATCCGTAGACGGTGCTTGGCAAGCTGAACGCGTTGTTGTTAGCACAGGGCTGGCAATACACATCAGCCGGATGACCCCTCCCTGGTGGCAGACAGCCAGAGGTTCGGTTTGCTGCGTCCGGTTCGAGCGCGTCTTCAATGTACATAGCGCAAGCGCTTGCTTGTAAAGATGATTTCGATGGCGTTGTGTGGCCTTGTTTTCGTTTGTTTTGCTCCCGAGTCTGATCGCGTTGTGCGGTGCCCTCAGTTGCTTTGGTTCATGGCCCTCAACAACAGAGAGAAAGCGGCACCCGTCAAGTCACGGGCGAAAATCAGTATCCTCTTCGGGGCTTTGGAGGCACGTTTGGGGCCATCTTGAACGACATCGATCAGCCAGAGGGAGGCGTTTTAATTTGCCTGCCCCCACAACCCCTCGAGCCCCGCAAGCCATCCGGGCCCTCTTGGGGCGCTCTTGGGACGCTCCCGGGCGCTTGGGGGGACCGTCTTGGAGATATCCGGGGTCCTTCTGGGGACACCAGGGGCTCTCTTGGTCCATCTTGGAGCCATCGTGAAGCCTCGGAAGGCTGTTGCCAGCGAAAGGGGCGGAACATGCATAGGTTTTTGATGTCCTTACTTTGTCTGGGAACTTGGCCGCTCGCGCGTTGGATCCTGAATTTTGGAAATGAGGGCGCGGCCATGGTGGATTGGAAACTAGATGAGACCTTCAGCGGTCGCCACGCGGCTTTCGGGCGTGACACGCGTCGCCCGCGCGCGCATCAGCGCGCCTGCATGGCAGGCTCGTGCACAGTGGAAGCGCAGAAGTCGCCACCTTCGCGCGGGAACTCAAATCTTACATTCCCGCGCCCAAAGTCTCTGAGAATTTAGCATGACGTTTTTGCGCCCCCTTTGTATGCACCGAGCGCGCAGGACGTGGGCGGTGCGCGCGCGGCGGTGTCTTCACTGGGTGGGAACGCATAAGTCGCCACGCTGTCATAATAACTAGCGTTTTGCATTGGCGCGCAAGAAAGCTATTGTTGATATTCGCACGTGCACTGGCTCGCACGGCCATCCTGTACATAGCCGTACAGACTCATCGAGCCATATTGCTTTGAAAGCTGAATGGTTCCATGTAGTGACTGTCGTCCGTTCCCGATGCCAACTTAAGCGCGGTTTCCACATGTACACGAGGTGCCCAGTGCACAGAGGGCGCGCGTGGCGGCGCGTGCATGACAAGGTCTGCCTCGCAGGAATGAAGAAGTTCGGTTGTCTGGTAACCGAAGTACGCCTTTAACGAGCGCGGCCCCGACTCGCAACTTTAAGTGTGTGTGTGTTTTCGCAGTTTCGCCAAGAGAAGCACGGTGCAACGCGCTTGGCGGCGTTTCCATGGCAGGCGCTGCGTTGTCGGCGCGGTCAAGTTGCCAACTTGGCTTGGAAGCACAACCGGCGCCCAGGTTTGCGATCCTGGATGTCAGCTGGGCGCGAGGCGTTTTCAATCCGGCACGAGGAGCTACGCGCGCGCGGCGTCGACCGCGCAGCGAGGTCCGCGGTTCCCAAATCAAGAGTTCGCCTCGCGGGTCCGGGGACTGACATTGGCATATGGCGCGCGATCTCAATTCCCATTTTCGACTTAGCGCGCTGTTGTCCTAAGCCAACCGCGCGGCGAAATGCGCGACGCGCAGTCGCGCGCGCGCGGCGGCGCGCGCGCGGCGACTTCTGGGCGTCGCCGCGACGCGTACAAGTCGCGCATCGCCTGGGAAATGCGCCGAATATGCCACGCGCCGCGCGGGTGGCCTCGAGCGCGCGGCCAATGGCAACGACAGCGCGAACTGCGTAGACGGCTTGGCGCGCGTGAAGGCACGGCACGGCGAGGCGCGCGCGCCGCGAGCGAGAGCACTCCCACGCTTCTTTTCTGGACCCATGGCGGCGTGATGGTTTGGTGTCCAGGAGCTGTGCTTCGGTCGCGCGCAGTCGAAAGCACGCCCCCGCATCGGGGCCGCCGCGAGCGAGGCGGCCCCGTGGAAGGCGGGTTCGACTGGTTCGCCAGGGGGCGCGCGAACTGGCTGGAGATGCCGTGTTGACGCCGGCCGAGGAGGCGCTGCGGGTCGCGCATACTCGCAGCGCGCGAAGCGGAGGGACGGCGGTGCAGTTGGCGTCGCGCACGGGCGCGCGGCCTCGTGCGGCCTCCTGCGGCCTGTCGCGGCCAACGAGAGGGCGCGTTTGTCCGCGCGCGTTCGAACGCCCTGGACGGGGGAACCACCGGAGTCTCGAGAGGGCTTCGTCGCGCAACGCATAGGAGTAAAATGCATTTTCGTGGCGCCGGACATTCCGCGCACAGGAAAAAAAAAGCCCCCCAGGACACTCGAGACACCTCACGCGCCCAACTTTTTTTTTGAGGCCGAAACTGCGACGTCGCCATTTGGGTTCGAAGCTGCGACGTACGTTTCATTTTTCCTCCGAAGCTGCGACGCGCGTTTCATTTTTCCTCCGAAACTGCGACGTCGAAGAAAAACAAAGTCCACCTCGCTCGCCGAGACACTCATGCCCGGAAAACAAAAGTCCACCTCGCTCGCCGAGACACTCATGCCCGCAAAGGCAGAATGCGATTTCGAACGCGGGCACACTTTCGAGAAAACGCACAAGTCATTTTCGCGTCTGCGCTTGCCGTGCTCGAGCGCTAGGACGCACCTTAGAAAAAAAACTTCCGAGTGTCCGGGGGGGCCCTGACAGCTGTTTCCCCCCACCACCCGCCCTGCGGGGCGGGCGGCTGCGTCGAGCCACCGGGGGGGGGGGCGCGGGGGTCCGCGTGGGAACCGTACGGGTGGCTGCGGCCACCCGCAGCACCGCCTATGCGCGCCCGGGCGCGCCCTGGCGCTTCTGCCGCGGGTGCCTGCCTGCGCCCGCCCACGCGGTCCGCGGGTGCCTGGTCGCGCCCGCCCGTGCATTGCGCGCGCGCGCCTGGCTGCGCGCGCCCGCAGGCCGCAAGTACCTGGCGGCGCCCGCGCGCGCGGGCCGCGGGTGCTCGGCCGCGCCCGCCCGCGCACGCCGCGGGCGCCATGGCGCGCCCGCCCGCGCGCATTACTGGTGGCGCCTAGCGAGGGCGTGCCCTCGCAGACCGTGCAGCCTCGTCGATCCCGAGCTCCGCGAGCCCCTTGAGCTTCGGTCGGTTCAGAGCGTCGCAGGCCCCGAGCCTCGCGCACCACGGGTGCCTGGCCGCGCGCGCCTGGGCCCCCGACCCACGCGCGCCGCGGTCTGCGGGGCTTGTGGGATAAGTGGGGGCCCGTGGGGCTTGTGCGACATGTGGGAACCGTGGGGCTTGTGCGACGTATAGGTCCCGTGGGGCTTGTGCGACCTGTGGGGCCTGTGGGGCCCATGTGGCTTGTCGGGTTTGCGGGCCCGGTGCGACCTGCGGGAAACCGTGCGATTTGCCGGCCCCGGGTCCTCGCAGACCCTTGCGCCTAGGTTGGCCCAGCGCTTTCCAGACTTGCGCCATGGCCCCCTTGGTTGTTGGAGTTCACAAAATACGTGGGCTGGCACCGAGCCAAATGGCACCCGTGTAGGAGCATCTCGCGCTCCGCGCGAGATAAGAGCGCAATTAGTTCCAATTGGCAGGAATCGCTCGGCCGCGCGAAGGGAAGGGGGGTCGCTGGCAAGTGATGCTCGCCCAAAAAATCGGCTGACGCCGAGAACAAGCTTCGCGCTCCTCGCGAGAGAGGGCAGCGGATTGCACGTCGCCGCAAACGTTCGGCTGCCGCCTATTCAAGGAGCCCCTGGCTGGTTGTTGGATACAGGACAAAAAGGCGTTCGGCGTGCGCCGAGACAAGCAAGCAGCTTCGTTGTTGCAGTTAGAAAAAATCGCTCGCGCTCCGCGCGAGGACGGAGGGCTGCGCATGGCAATTCGCAGCACTTCGCTCGGCCGACGCCGAGATAAATGGAGTCACGTGCTGCGCGCGCTACCCCGCGAGGTGAGCAAATGTGCGCGGCGGCGCGAATGGCGACAGCGCTTTTTGCTGAGCAACCACGACGTGGACGGTGAAGACCTTCGGTCGCTGCGTGGCTCGCGATTGGGGCCTGCTCCATGCTGGCCATGCGCGAGCGCTCTTGTTGGGGTCAGGCCCAGGCCTAGTGCATTCCAGCCAAGCCATGCCTTGTATCGTCCTCGTAGTATGGCTTCCAAACCCAACTCTGATATACTGCTTGTGGTCAACCAGGGCACATAAGGCGTCAGGCAAGCTCATTGCACGGTATTGTTGCGCGCCCCCACAAGCCCGCTCGGTTGCGAGTGGCGTTCCTGGAAAAATGACGCGCGCAAGCGTTGCACCAGCCCGTTCCTTTGTTGGCCAGCTGGGCGGCGCTGACAGGCACCGCCAGGTCTTGCAACCTGCGTAGTTTGTGAACGTGCGCTGCGTTCGCGCGTGGCCGAGGAATCGTTCTCCCAGGATATCCGGTCTGACTTGGGGGAGGGGGGGGATGTGCATGTGCGTAGCGTTCGCTTTCACGCAGTATGCATTTGCATTGCATGTTGGTATCTTGCAGCGGGGGCATGCGTGTGTTCTGGGTTTGATGGCATGCCTGCATCTAGTCCTTACATGTCGGAGTTTCGCTTGCGTCGCAGCATGTGGTCTTGTGCAAGTATAGCTGCTCGTGTCGCTAGGGGGCTCGGGCCGCGCAGATGTCCGATGCGCCCAAGACGTCTCCAAAGACTGCCGATATGACCTCAGGCGGCTCCAGGGGTCGCCTCAAGTCGCCCCGACGACGCGCCAGCGCGATTCCGATCGCGCCCTAGGTGCCCCGATGCGCCCGGGAGCATGGGCAACGCATGGGAAGCAACATCAATGTGAAAAGCGATGGGGGGGGGGGGGGGGTCGGTGTACGAGTTGGCGCACGAACGACGCATGGAAATTCGCACGCCTATTGCCGCGCGTGCGCAGCCCCGAGGTTCCCTGGCAAGCCGTTATGTGAGTGCGCTTGCTTTGAACGTAAGCCCGCTACCTCAGTCGTCCACTCATCGGTTATTGGCGGTTTGCGATTTGCGAATGTCCTCTGATATAATGAGTGGTAGCTGGGCCGAGATGCAAATCAATTGCGGCAAACGCTGCGTGCGGCAGGCCGTGGAAGCGAAATACAAGATTGCTCGTGAGCCTGCCCCTAAACTACCCCCCCATTAGCGCAGACCCCCAAGACAAAGCCAAATTTTGGGCCATCTTGGGCTCGAGGCCCTAGTAGCGCATCGGGCACGAAGCGAGAAGGCAAACGCCATTGAGTGTCCATAGGTTTTTGACGAATGTTGGCCTCTCGGGGGGGTCTTGCGGGGGCTCCGAGAGCATTTGAAGCCGTCTTGCGGCCCTCGTCGGGCCTCTTGGAGCCATAACGGAGCTAGATTGAGCAATCTTTGGGTCCCCTCCCTGGAGGGACCCATGGGGCGGACATCCTGGGGGTGAGCGACCAGGTCCTCCTGACTATGAGGCGGCAAGCCTTCAAGACGGTGAGGCCTTTTGCTAAAAGTAGGTCTCTCACGGCTGTCAGCATTTTGTCGGACGACCCTTGCTGGCGAGCTGCGTCGGCCCCCCTTCTGCGCTGGAGCAAGGAGGTCTGGTTGGCCCAAACCCGTGAGTTCCCCTGGTCCATTCCTCATCGGGAGCTCCGAGACGGCTTCAGGAGTGTTTTCGCGTTGCCCAGGGTTACCTGGCCAACTGTGAAGGGCCCAGTGTCTGCTCTTCGCCTTACCCTCCTTCGCCTTGGTTGGATCATGGAAGACTATGCCACGATTTCCGATGACCGAGGATACCGTTTGCAGCTCGGTTTGATTCCCCCCAAGCTTTTGGAAACCTTGTGCAAAGAGGCCTACCTTCGTGGGCTCGAGCGTGATCTCGGGGGGAAATGGGGGCTAGAATGCAGGGCGTGCCTGGACATTCCCAAAGCTGCTTGTGTCAGTAAGAAGTTCACGCCAGCGCAGAGGGGCTGGATTCGAGCATGCTCTTGTGATGCTATTTGGCCTGCGGACAAGGCCCTGGCATGTGGGTGTCAGGTCGACCCGCTCTGCCCTCTCTGCTCTGCTGCGCCCGATTCAGTGTTTCACAGGATTTGGCAGTGCACGGCGACGGAAGCTCAAGAGTTGCGGACTCAGCTGGTCCCGGCCTCAGTTGTGCTAGACGCCATCGCCGTGTGGACAGCTCAGGCGGAACCTGACCCTCACGTGCGAGCACTATATACTAGAGGAGCTTTCGCTCATCCCGCCGATGTTTTGCCGCGTCCTGTCGTGGAGGGAACGAATGCCCTTCAGTTCGTTTGGCATTGTGACGAGCTTCAAAGCCCTGAAGGTCCCAGGGTCCCAGTGAACGGGGAAATGTGGGGTCATGTCTTCATTGATGGGTCCTGCCAGCGTCACCCGATCAAAGAACTTTCAAGAGCTGCCTATGCTGTTTCAATGAACGCCGATGATGGCACTTGCCTTGGAGAGGCGAGAGGCCCTGTCTGGGCTCATCTTCCTCAGACGCCTCAGGCGGCTGAATATGCTGCCAGATGCGTCGCCGCTCAGTTCCTGGTGTTGCCGACCACTATTTACTCGGACTGTGCCAATGTCGTGTCTCATAGTATGTTGCCCTTGCCAGAGAGATACTCGGGCAAGAGGTCGTATTCAGGAATGATTATGTGTGCCAACAACTTTGAGGGCCGTCTTTTGGAAGGCATTGTAAAGGTCAAAGCTCATTTAGATGTCCATCAGGAGGGCATCTCGGAGAGAGAACGTTTTCTCAGGCGTGGAAATGCTGACGCTGATGCTGGTGCCAAACATGCCCTTCAGCTTCACCCTTCTGACCCGTCTGAATTAGCCAATGTTGACAAGCTTGTGGAAGCGGCCAGGGGTTATTGCATCCTTGCTGCTAACTTGCTTCCTTTATGGCCTAAGCTCTCTCTTGACGTTCCTTATTTCCCTCCCCCTCCTGCTGAGCATTCAGGCACCTTCAGTAAGGTAGGTCGTCGTTGGGAAAACTGGGCTGGTGTCTGGAGGTGCGCAGTTTGCCTCCGTGGGAGTAGGGGCACGACACGCCCTTCCCCTGGTCGATGCCCCCAGGAGTCTAAGTTGCATGCCGCGCGGCAGGATGCTCTAGGGCACAGAACTGTTGCCTTCGACTGTTCAGATAAGTCAGTGTTATTCATATGCCTGAAATGCAAATGCCACTCCACTGGTGGCAGGGTTAGAGGCTTAGGGGAAGTCTGTAAGAAGCCTTCCCGCGCGGGTCGTCTTGGTTGGGCTGCCTTGTGTAAGGGTATTCATCCACACTACTCCCGGTCGAGTAAAGGTGTTACAGTTGATGATACCTCTCTTGTGCGCTGCTTTAACTCGTATTTGGTTGCGAATCCTGATTTTACGGAGGATGGTGACAAGAGCTCCGCTTCCTCTGGCTCGACAGGTAGTGCTGCCAGCGCTGGAGGGCAGGAGCCTGCCCGCTCCGCAGAGTCTGCTACTGCTTCTGTTGCAGGCGTTCCTGTCTGCAGCGTTGCGCCCAGCTCTTCCTCGAGTGTTGTGGTCGCCTCGGCCGCTGCCACCAGGGAGTGCTCGAGGCGCATTGCTGCTTCTCTCCGCCGCGAGGCGGATGATATGGGAACGGGTGGGGCTGTGGAGGCGGGGTCGGGATCGGATTGACTTGCAGCGTTCTAGCCTGCCCTTTTCTTTTGGCAGGCGTGCGCCCGTCTTCTTGTGTGGTTGCCGTTCCTGCGCAGCCACCCATTCTAATTCAGTTTTCTGTTCTCAATCTTATCCTCGGCCGTGCTTTGCCTCCTCGGCCCTCAGGCTGTTGTGGCATAGGTCGCGGCTCCGCGATCTAAGCGGCGACCGCCTGTCCGCTCAGGATGCTCTCCGCGTTGCCGATCTTTTTACCAGCTGATGGTCCAGCTGGTGTTTGTTCTTCTCCTGTCATTCGCCACTAATGGCAGGTGTGGTTACTTGTGTGGTGAGCCGTGAGGCCAAAACCGTATTTTTCTTGTGCACTGTCTCTGGCGGGTCTGCCAGACAGTGAGAGTCCGAGCCGAGGGTCGATCCGTGCGGGGAGGGGGCCATAGTGGGCGTTCCGAAAAGGAACTCGCGAAGCCCCCTCCCCATAGCGGCTCTCGCCGAGGCGAGGTATTTCTCAGAGCTGGCATGTCCCGCACTGCCAGTTGCTTGCACTATGCGGTGGGCCCGTGGAGGTCAACAAATAGATTGAGCAATCTTCGGCTATCTTGAGCCGCCTTGGATACTACCTCGGTGCATCGGAGACCCTCTTGGAGTCATCTTGGGCAACAACAGAAACCCTCTGCCACCTCGTTCCCCCCGTCGCAGAAGTCTCGGGGCGGCCTCGGGGCGAGGGTTTTTGGAAGAGGAGAGAAAGAGGCTAGACCACCTTAGCCCAAATGGCTGGCTGGATTCTTGTGATCGCAATGGGGTCCCTGCAACCCAGCAGAGGCGTCGTGATCGGGCGAGTCGACGTACCAATTGGCCACAACGCCTTGCCTCTTGCGCATGTGTCAGATTTGGAGGGTTTATGAGCGAGGAGGCGAACAGCCGATACGATTCAGAAACCATACGCTTGAAACTGCTTCGACTGAGAAATGGTGGCGGAAGCATGCGAGCTAAGCAAGCCGGATACAACAACTGCGAATTATGAACCATTTCAGCCACCACCAATATAGTTTACAGATGCAAGTACATCTCTATATGTCTGTAGAATACAGGTCTATCCATATATACAGATGTGTGGATCTAATTTTGTGTGTCGAAGACGCCTACGGCGAATCAGACCCGCCCCCTGCCTTTTTGGAATCGCTCCTGTGGCCGAGCGTTGTGGCAAGAGTTCTGCCAAGCTATCGGACCATGTGTTCCCCCAACCGTTGTGGAAACCTTTCGGGGAACACTTGTGGGAGGATAGCGGGGAAGATGAGGAGGAGAAGGAGGAGGAGGAGGAGAAGGAGGAGGAGAAGGAGGAGGAGGAGAAGGAAGAAGCAGGAGGAGGAGGAGGAAAAAGGAGGAGGAGGAGGAGGAGGAGGAGGAGCAGAAGGGCGAGGAGGAGGAGGAGGAGGAGGAGGGGGCATCTTGGGAGCCTCTGGGGGCACTCCTTGGAGCCTCCTGGGAGCTTCGTGGGATCCTCTTGGAGGCAACTTGGGGGCCTCCTTGAGCCTCTTGGGGGCCTTTGGGAGCTTCTCGGGTGCCCCTTTGGCCGTCTTAGGGCATTCCTGAAACCGTCTCGGGGGCCTCTTTGGGCCGACTTGGGGCCCTCTTTGGGTGCTCCAGGGCCGTCTTAGAGGCCATCTTGAAAGGCTTGGCGGGCGCGTGGGCCGTCTTGGGGCCCTCGTGGGGCCGTCTTGAGGGCCTCTTGGGCCGTTCTGGGGCCCTTTTGAGGCCGCTCGGGGCGATCTTGAGGCGATCTTTGGGGGCTCTTGGGCCCTACCTGGCCGTCGGAAGGCCGAAAAGAAGCAGATGCCAAGATCTCTCAAAAACCTGAGGGACATGAATGAGTTTGGCCTCTCCAGGCCTTCCTGAAGGCCGTCTTGGAGACCTCACAGGGGGTCTCTTGGAGCCAGCTCATGCCTCTTGGGCGCCGTGTTGGGCCTCTTGGGGCGTCTTGGGGGCCTCTTGGGGGCCTCTTGGGGCCTCCTGGGGGTTCCCTTGCAGCGGGAAGCGCGAGATGTCGGTTCGGGCTGCCACTCTTGGCCCCACTTGGGGCCGTTTGGGACACCTCTCGGTGCCCTCTTGTGCCGTCTTGGGGCCCTCTTCGGGGCCTGTTGGGCCATATTGGGGCGATCTTGGGGGCTTCTTGGGCCGTCTTGAACGCCGTGAATCCGAAACCTTGTATGCTGAAACTGTACGCTGTCCTGCGTGATTTGGACGATGCTTGCCTCTTGGGGCCGTCTTGGGCGGCATCGTGGCCTCTCTTGGGGCGTCTTAGGCGTCTCGTCAGCTGTCTTCCGGCCATCTTGGGCGTCCTAGACCGATCGTTCGGCGTTTCGGGGCCCCCTTGGACCGTCTTGGGGGCCTCTTGGGGGGCCTTTTTGGCCGTCCGTCTTGGGGCCCTCTTGGGCCCGAAAAAGTTAGGCGACAACACCAGTGAGGCACGTGTTAGGCTTTGGGAGATTTGGCAATTTGGGGTCCGGTCCCTTGAAAGAACCCTCAGGAGTGAGGACTGGGGCTTCAGGGAATAGGCCAAGCTTCGTGCATCAGGGCACGGTTCCGGACATCGGCATTGTCGTTCAGAGCACAGCATAACATTGCATTGAGCAATTTGGTATTACCAGGGCCGCACATATCACAAAATTCGAGTCGACGACATGTCATAGCGAGCATTACATGACATGGCTCAGCGAAGCATTGCATCTGTTAGCATAACATTGCGCAGCATAGCATGACACAACTTGGTATTAGAGTTCAACTTGTAGACTGCCGAAGCAGCTCACAACATAGCATGGTGCATCAACGCATTACATCGCATGGTGCAGCACGGCGCGGAACAGCATGTTGGGAAGCGTTGCTGCGTTGCATATGTCCTGGTCAGCTCGGCGACTGCTGACCAGTTGACCAGTCGATGAGCGTGGGAGCGGAGGAGATACGCGGAGGAGGGAAGAGGAAATCGGGCATGGGGAGCACACTTTTTACGACCGTAGCTTTGCTTCCCAGGTGGTCCGCGCCAGAGCGACTCGAACCTAAGCGCTCGAGAAGCGCGCGCGGCTCTAGTGTATACGGTCGGACCGAGGTGTAAGATCGAGATCGGCTCGGGGAGGGTACCCTAAGGTTCTTAGTGTTTGTTGGATGCTCTTGTGCATCCTGGGATAGGGTACCCTGGAATGCTCTTCAGTTTTGCCGGCAGAGGGTCTGATGTTCGTGGAGGATGTTTTTCTGTCTTGGGTCCAGCTGTGCACTTGGACATGCTTTTATAACAGAAGCATGTCAACACAAAGCGTGCGCGGGCAGGCCGCACTGGCGGGCCCCTGGGCGGAGCCCGACGTCACGATCGCGTTCCAGCCCGGCATCTGGGGCTACGACAGCTGGGAGGGGCGGGGGAGCCCGCCCTCTCTTAGGGGGCGAATGACATATGCTTTTCCGCCGTCGGGGACGCCTGCCCCGTGGGCGGCTGGAAAGTTCATACCACCCTTCTCCTCCGCCCCCCCCCTGGCCTTAACGCCTTGGCGTTTCAGATCAGCATCCTTTCACCGAGCCCATCCCCATCCCTATCCCCATCCAGACCCCCACCATCTTAGCACACCAGTTGGGGACACACCGCTCAGAACCTGAAGGGCACAGCCCACGTCTCCATCTAGGAAGGTAAATCGGCCAGTGGGGCCCAGGCCACGCCCATGTGGATAGGAGTCGGTATAACGATGCTCATCAGATTGCAGTCGCATGCCGAGATGTCGGTCGATTTAGATGACATTGAACTGTTGCGGTCGGCGTTCTGGGATAACGCGCCGATTTCGTCCAGATCTGGCGCCCCAGAGGGGCCCCAAACCCTCAGGTTCTCCTGGTTCGCCTTATGTCACGAATTTCTGCCCGCGCGCATATACACCTGGGTCTGGGATATGTGTTCTTTCGTTCTTCGCCCCTGGGCTCTCCACCCACCTTCGGGTGTTCCTTTCGTTCTTGAGGTATCTCCATGGGGCCCAGGTCAGTCGACAAGACCACGCAAATGGAGACCACGAGCTGGCTCACCACCTCCAGCTGGAGGAAGAGGACGACTACCTGACCTGTCGGACTCCTCGTCGGGGTTGGCAGCTGCTTCGATGGTCAGGCATACTACGAGCAACGAGGTGGCGACCCACGTGGTAGATGGGCACGGCCTGGCTGACCAAGACGGTAAAGAACACGGACTCCCTCCCTGCGTTTTCAAGGGTCAGTTGGTCTCTGGAGGAGAAGGCTTGAACGAACCAGTAGGTTAAGATGGGCACAGAGGTGGCAGCTAAGGTGTAGAGACGGCCATGGTCGGCAATCGCGACAACTGCGACTCGGGCGCTATTCGGGCCTGATTAAGTGCAATGGGCGATCGGGGTGCTGAAGACCGCTACCCTGGGCTGCACAACTACATCGACCCAAGGGAGGCTGAACACGCCATCCACGACAGCACTGCGGCGGCGCTGGGTGCTTGCCGCAGCCGCGGCCAGTGGGGCGCCCGCTGAGAGAACCCGCGCCCCCCGTCTGAGTCGAGCGTCCCTCCTCTTTCTCCTCCTCCTCCTCCTCCTTGCTCCCCCCCTCCCCCAAGTGAAGAGGAAGCAGCAGCAGGCGGGGAGAGTGCGAGGGGAAGAGAGGGATGGTCCTCCATCATCCTCTTCGCATGGCAGCTCGGGACTGCCAACGCGGGGGAATTGTAGTACAACACCGCAGTGTTGCGCGGAATTTCCCCCCCTCCAGTGTTGGTGTGTTTTCGGCACGCCCCAAACAGGGGGAGGGAAACTGCTGTTCAAGACCACCGTGTTGTGCGGGTTTTCCGTGTTTGGGGGAGTGGGCTGCGGTTCGCACGTCATCTCACTCGCCGATCTTTCAGGTCTGAGTGCGCTACCGGGTAGATCCTATGGCAGTCACTGTCATTATTCCCCTTCTCAATCCTCTTATCCCCCTCCTCTAACTCCTCTCGCCTTCTCCTTTCCCCTCCTCCTCTCTCCTCCTTGTCCTCATCCTCCTCCTCCTCCTCGTCATCCTCCTCCTTCTCCTACTCTACCTCCTCATTCTCATCATCTCCCTCTTCCCCATACCCAGCCTCCTTCTGGACTGGCAGAAGGCAGGGGCAGGTCGACGGGGAGCGAGGAGGAGGAGGGTAAGGACCACAAAGCCAAGCCATAATCAACGGAAGTCATTCCAGAAAGTTATTATATGTGACGATGTGCGTGTGTTGTGGTAGCGACGCGGATGAGGATTTCGGTAACGATGCTAGTAATGAGTGTTTTTGTATGTGTATACGTTCGACAATCAAGTGATGATGTGTGCGTTTCAAATGGTTTCTGGAAGTTCACTACTTATGTAGCTCCCCCTCGGGGAAGGAGGGGAGCATTCGTTGGGAGTGAGATAGGGCCAGACACAGACAATTGAAGCACTTACAGTGTCTTAGCAAAGAGCTGCGCAATCAGATACCACCAACGGTCACCAACGAAAAACACAACGAGCTCAAGGCCTTTGGCATATTTTCCAACTGAAAATGCTTTTCGGATTTTCCAGTCGGGGCTTGACTTCGTTGATTGTTCCGTTGCGTCGCTCGGATGCCCATGTTTTGTGTTTGCTTGTGTTGTGTCGTTGATGCTTATGTTTCTGTTGGGTCCTAGCTCTCCTCTCCATCCGGGCTTCGTCTGCCAGGGGAGGGGTAACGCGGCCATTGTGAGTGATGAAGGGCCAGATATATGAACACCAAGTTGCAACATCAGCCCAACATCTGACGTCATGAAAGCGATAATTAACGGAATCGATACCCCGACAGGGTCTCAAAGGAGACATCTTGCAAAGCTTCATGTCCCGTTGGCCATTTTTCTGCAAAATCAGTCGGGGCTTTCATTTCGTTGATGTGTTCGCGGGGCCGCTCTGATTTCCATGGTTTGCGTAAGTTGATATGGGCGAGTTTCCTATTGAACTCCCACTTGTGAAAAAATAATAAATGTTGATTCCTCCTGGCCAGCGCATTGTTTTTTGAATCGGAGTACCCCCCCAGGGCCAGTACCTTCTTTTTCTCCGGGATAGTGTTCTTCCTCAAACTGCGTCCCTGAACACCAGACCTCGACAGCAACGATTCCCGCCTGATACTTCCTTGCAATTTATTTAAACGCGCACTGTCGTTCGAGACAAACTTACAACTTACTCACGAATCGAGCTCTCGCCGAGAACTTCCGTACAGTGTACTAGGCCTACGCGCTCTCGACGCGCGGGAATTCTACGCGCAGGGATCGCACTCTCGCGCGAGACGTCCTGGAAGTTTACCCAGGGTTCGTGCTCTCGCCTGCGCCTTTTCGCACCTTGTGAATCGCTTCAATGCCCCGCCCGACCGACGTCCGTTAGAGCCCGCCCGCCCAAGCGCCGGTTAGGGCACACACGCCCGGCCCGCCCGCACGTCCGCATGCTTGAAAGCCTCTCGCCTGCTTTATCGCTCGACCCTCCCGACCCGCCCCTTCGGGTCAGCCCGTCAGAGCTGCCAGTTGGTTATGGCCAGCCCGTCCTTCCCGCCCGTCACAGTCCGGTTGCCAAAATCATTGTTTCTCTCTGTTCCTTTTCCTGCCTTCCTTCCTTCCTTCCTCTTGCCCCCCTCCTTTTCTCGTCTCCTCCTCCTTTCCTCGCTCTCTCACTTCTCCCTTCTCCTCCTACTCCTCCTGTGGTAGGGGCCGCGCCAACTGCGCGTGGCAGGCAAGGAAGGTACGCACTCAAAGGGTCACGATTGAAGACGTCGAGGTCGAGTATCGAGGGCATGGGGTATACATGCTGAACGGCACGCGAGCAACGAAGACCGAACAGTTTTATCATGCTTGTTGTCGGCTGTTGTAAAGTGAGCACAAGAGTTGTTTACAGGAAGCGCTGGGGGGCAGAAAGAGTGACTGCTTGCGCGGCCCAAGATCGCCAGAGCCACGTCTCTCGGCATCTCGCGAGTCATAGCAGGGAGCTGAAGCTGACACGCCGCAGTTCCGTAGCCGCAGGGGAAGAATAATGCATATTTCGCTTCAGGGAACGCTGTTCCCCACCTGACTGAGGACCGGGGAGACCCAGCCTTTATAATCCCGGAGCTATCATTATCCATCCCTACTTGATTTTGTCTGTCTTTCTCGACTCAGGCGTGGGCCTTCCAGACAGGCCTCCACTCCTCAACCTGTTGCACTGCACAATAAGAAGCATCTTGCAAGGCCATCGCAAAGAAACATGCAACGATAACCAGCGACCAGTTGAAACATCGCGTATTCCGCCACAAAGAATCGAAATGTAAACCTGCCACAGACAGAGGGGAACATTTCGAAACCCGCCACAAAATTAACCGCGTCGTCAGGCCGCCACAAGCAAAAATGATCGAGTGTACCCCGCCAAAGGAGGAATCTCTTCTAACCTGTCGCAAAAGGAGTACATTGGTAGCTGCCACTTTGGGAAGTCAATGAATGAGACCGCCGCGATTGGACTCCTCATCTATTCCACAACAGAAGGACCCAGCTTGTAACCCGCAACAGAAGGAATCCACCACAGAAGGAATACATGCGCAACCGCCGCGCAAAGGAAGCAGTGGGGAACCTATAACGACATGCGTATATATTGTCTCTGCAGCAGAAATAATGTTGCAGCCTACCACACAAGGACTCAACTTGTAACCACGCCACATCAAAGGTTCAGTCTACAGTATGGTATGAAAGGGGTCGATTGGTAAGGCCGGGACAAAGGGAGCTCATGCACAACCCACCACGCAGCGACCCGATGTGTATGGTCCAATTGCCAATGTGTGCGTGTGTCTGCATGTGTGTGTGTCTGTGTGTGCGAAGCCCGCCACCTAAGAAATCAGCGTGTGACCCACCACCGATCGAAGCCTTCTGTAATGCCACCACCATAGGGACCTAGCGTAGCCTGACACACGAGGAACAACCTTGCAATGTGCAATCTACACAACAACATGTGCGATCCATGTTGGTTTCCTCTACCGGGTGTACTTGAAATGCTGCCACGACAAGACTCAATGTGTAACACACCACACATGAACTAGTCACCTTCTTGGGTCCACGACAAATACATTGCTGTGTAACCCCATGAAGCACGACATAAGTTTACACACTTCACCCGGACAAGGAGAGGTAGGCTTAGGACGAGAACGGGTAGGAATGCGAAGGAGGAGGGAGGAGAAGGAGGAGGAGGACGAGGAGGACGGAGGACGGCGAGAAAAGGCAGTTGGAGGAGGGGGAGGAACAAGAAAATCAACGAACAGGGCACCATTCAGGATATTGAGTCCAGTATCGATACAGATGGCAGGGGAGGATCATTGCGAAGGTGATGGATGGAGAACACCACAAAGCAAGGAGCAGAGCGGAGAAGGAAGCGCTTCAAGAGGGTCCGAGTTTTCAAACAGGACAGGTAGAAGGGTAGGCGGGCGGAGAGTAGAGGGAGAGGAGGAGGAGGAGGAGGAGCAGGAGGAGGACGGGTGTGGGCAGCAGGAGTATGAGGAGATGGAGGCGGAATGAGGAATGATGAGGGATACGATTGTAAGGCGGAAGAGGGAAGCGCGGAGGGGAGGCACAGAGCACAGCAGTAGTAATACCGCAGCATGGAGTGACCAGCCCACAGTTGTATTACATAAGTTGCCGTTAATTGTGCAGCGCGCAGTCCACAACGTAGTGTGGATCATGGGTTCTAGTGCGGTGCCCAACCCATGGCCCATAGCAAATGTACAGGAGAACCGCACCGGCAGAAGCAGCAGAAATAATCGCAGCAGCAGCGAGCAAGGTAAAGCCCCAATGCTTAGTGCATCGTAGTAGTTGTGATCAATATCGTATATCGTGCCATCTCATTCTAAACACAAGCAGTGATGTGAGCACTAGTTAGGAGCACAGTACTAGACAGGGCACATCATATGATATGTGTCCGCTGTGTACTAGCACAGTGCAGCAGTAGCGCCGTGGCTTCGGGAACACTCCAGCATTACAGTGGGACCAGAGCAGCAGCACAGCGGTAGTGTCATGACCACTCGAAGTGCGTAGTTCATTCAACAGTTGCCTTGACGAATTTTGCAGAATTCAGTCAGATTGCGAAGGTTTCACAGCAATCCTCTTTTTAGACAGGGCAGGAAGCAGATGCCGCTGTATATGAACATGCCTCTGGTCGACGGGGAGGAGGGTGACGGGGAGCGAGAAGGAGGACGAGGAGGAGAAGCAGGAGGAGGAGCATGCGGCGGAAAGGAAGAGTGGCATGGCAAAGGGAAAAGCAGGAGAGTGAGGAGGAGAGAGGAGGGCAGGAGGCGGCGGGGAGCGACCGCGCAGGGGATAAAGGGGAGGAGGAGGCGGGAGCAGGCGAGGAGGAGGAGCAGCAGGGGGAAGCGGCATGGAGGGAGGCAGGGGCAGGACGGAGGCGCCCCCCGCCACTGCTCCAGAGAGGAGGCGGGGGCGGAGCACGGCGAGGGGGGGGGATCGTCGGAGGAGCCGTCGGTGCGTCGCGCGCTGCTGGGGTTCGCGGCGCCCCTGGTCGTCACGAGCTACAACGAGGCCCCCGCCGCCGCCGCCAGACCTCCGCCGCCCCGCACCACGACGACGACCACGCCGGCGAGGGCGACGGCAATGGCGACGGCGGCGACAACAGCGGCGGCGATGACGATAGCGGCAAGGAGGATGATGAGGAGGAGGAGGAGGAGGACGGAAAAGGAGGATAAGGATGAGGAGGAGGAGGAGGAGGAGGAGGAGGAGGAGGAGGAGGTTGGATGGAGAGGGGGCGGAGGGAGGGGGAAGGGGGAATGAGGAAGGGGGAAACATTTCTCTGGCAGGTCTGGGCCATTCCCCCCGGGGTGGTCTTGGAGGTTGTAATTCTGGTGCGTTTCAAGGGGGCCATTCGGGGAAAGAGCGCGTTCTGTGGTCGCTTGGAGGAAGGGGGGGGGTTGGAACCGGGCCCCCCCCCCCCCCCCCTTGGATGGAGGGGGGGTGTTGGACCCCCCCCCGGTCCCCGTGACGGAGGGGGGGGGGGTTCGAACACCCCCCCGCTCCCCTACTTCTCCTCTCTTCCTCTCCTCGGCTGGCGGCGGCGGCGGCGGGGACGACGATTTCCTTTTCTGGGCCGGCGCCGGCGCCTGCGGCGGCGGGCGGGCGGCGGCGGGGAGCGTCGACGAGGATAGTAGTGGTGGTGGTGGTGATGGTGGTGGTGGGTCGTGGTGGTGGTGGTGGTGGTGGCGGTGGTGGTGGTGGCGGTGGTGATGGTTGTGGTGGTGGTGATGTGGTGGTTTGTTGTTGTGGTGGTGGTGGTGGTAGTGGTGGTTGTGGGTGGTGGTGGTGGTGGTGGGTGGTGGTGGTTTGTGGTGGTGGTGTGTGGTGGTGGTGGTGGTGGTGGTGGTGGTGGTGTTGTGGTGGTTGTGGTGGGGGTGGTGGCGGTGGTGGTGTGGTGGTGGGTGGCGGTGGTTTGTGGTGATGTGGTGGTGGTGGTGTGGTGGTGGTTTGTAGTGGTGGTGGTGGGTGGTGGTGGTTGATTGTGGTGGTGGCGGTGGTTTGTGGAGGTGGTGGTGTGGTGGTGGTGTTGGTGGTGGTGGTGGTGGTGGTGGTAGGTTGTGCTACTAGTAGTTGTGGTGGTTGTGGCGGTGGTGGTAGTGGCGTGACAAATTGTGGTGGTGATAATGCTGATAGTGGTAACGTTTTTTTGGTTGTGGCGGTGGTGATGGTGAGTTGTGGTGGTGGTGGTGGTGATCGTGGTGGTGGTGGTGGTGGTGGCTGTGGTGGTGATGGTGGTGATTGTGTGGTGGGTTGGTGGTGGTGGTGGTGGGTTGAGGCGGTGATGGTAGTGGTAGTGGTGGTGGTGGTGGTGGTGGGTGGTGGTGGTGGTGGTGGTGGTGGTGGTGGTGGTGGTGGTGGTTACCGTCGCTCCGCCGTCGCCAGCGCCAGCGTCGGCGCTGCTGGCCGCCGCCAGCGCCGGCGCCGGCGCCAGGGGGGGGGGGTTGAACCCCCCCCCCTCGGCGCCAGACGGGGGGGGGGGTGTTTGAACCCCCCCCCTCTTGGGCTGCCTCTGGTCATCGTCGCTGCGTCCCCACCGTCGGCGCTGCTGGCGGCCGCCGGCGCCGGCGCTGGGGGGGTTCAAACCTCCCCTCCCCCCGGGAGGGGGGGAGGAGGGTTCGGGAGGGGTGGGGGGGTTGGGGGGGAGGGGAGTCCCCCTGGTTTTGATCGACAGCGCCGAGTGTTGGGCCGGTTCGAAACGCGCCGCCGAATGTTCCCAAGGCAAGCGCCCGCGAAACGCGTTCTCTCCATTCGGGGTATCCCGATGATCCGATGCGTCCCGTTGCTTACATGGCGTTTGTATCCTGGCGCGGCCGACTCGAATAAGATCCGTCTGCGTGCCGATACATCCCGTTTCGTTGAATCTTCCGATCCGATCCGACGTACGTGTTCGATGCTGACCGCTTCTAGGGGCTCTCATGTGGGATCGCCTTGAGGGATTGCCCAATCCTTCTGTGAGTTGGGTCCTCGTTTGGAATCCGCAGCGCCACGCGTCTCCTGCTTCCCTCCTGTTCCTCCTCCCCCTCCTTCCTCCTCCCCCTCCTCCTCCTCCTCCTCGTCCTCCTCCTTTTCTTCCTGCTACTCCTACTCCTCCTCCGCTTTGCTCTGCCTCCCACATGTCGGTTTCGGCACACCCCTCACACGCTTCGTGCACCTATGGGGAGTTCCACCGAAGGTCCCAGTGGCAGTGCCCGCGCGGTTATCCGCCGCATTTCGGCGCACCCATCACGTTTCGTGACCCCCTAGGGAGCTCCGCTGGAGGCCCAGTGACAGGATCCGCATGGTTACCCACCGCATTTCGGCACACCGCTTAGACGTTTCTTGGCTCCAAGGGGAGCTCTGCCGAAAGCCTAAGTGGCAGGGTCCGCATGGTTACCTGCCGGATTTCGGCGCACCCCTTTCACGCTTCGTGGTCCCATATGGAGCTTCTCCGAATGCCCCAGTGGCAAGGTCCGCAGGGTTGCCCACCCCATTTTGGCGCACCCCTCAGACGTTTAGTGGCCTCATAGGGATCTTCGCCGCAGGCGCCAATGTCGGGGTCTATATGGCTACCCGCCGCATGCTGGTGCACCCCTCACACATTTCCTGGCCCCAACGGGAGCTCCACCGACGGCCGCAGGGTCTGCATGGCGCCTCGGATGCATGGGTGCCCACCCCTCAAATGTTTCGCGGCCCCACAGGAAGCTCCACCGAAGGCCCAAGTGGAGGGTTCGCATGGCGTCTCAGGCCCATGTCGGACCATCCCTGAGATTGCTTAGTGGCCCCATGCGGAGCTCCACCGAATGCTCCAGTGGCAGGGTTCGCATGGCGCCTCCAGTGCATTTCGGCGCACCCGTTGTTTGGCAAAGCTTTCAGGGGTACTCTGGACCCCCCAACGAGTTCTTGTGGTTTAAGCTGTCCTGTTGATAGCTTCCACGCGTTTATTCAGGGTTGGGTTCTTCGCCAGGGTCATTTTCGTCGTTGAGGGCGGGGGGGTGTCCAGCAGACACACGGGCATCATCCTGGAAGCGCCCAGGGGAATGCGGGCAATTCCTGCAAATTTGAGGTTTGGGCTCCGTCTTCGGTTGGTCGTGAATTTGAATTCCACCAAATTGTATGATCTTGAGCCTCTTGTGTAATCTTGGAGGCAATGTTGGGCTATCTGGAGCCATCTTGGACGCTCTAACCACCGCGACTCCTGCCGTTCAGTCTCAGTGGAGTGGGGGTAGTAGGTAGTGGGAGGAATAAATTCCTTCCCGAAGGGGAAAAAGGGGGTTCGAAGAAGGAACTGTTTAAACCAACTTCGCCCAGAGGCCTGGTAGAACGTCTTCAGCGGGCTGAGACCCAGTCTGCTTGGTCCACCTTCCTAGGCTCGGTTGTCCATAATCTTTTTTTCCGAACAGCTTTTGGCCTTGAAGAGCTCTGGCGGACCCATCTTCCCTTGGATGCCTGTCGCATTCTGCGACGTGTTACGGCATCATGCTGCAGATTAATGTTCGTCGCGTGGGGCCCACCGTCCTCGGTCCTACAGAAGTTGCAGTGGGTCATCCGCGGGCCACGGGGAAATTTCCCGACTCTCCTCGCGCGTCGAGGCAGCTTGTCCAGTGAGGGAGTTGCGTGGCCACTGGGGCACACTGCAATCTTGTGGCGCCTGTGGTGTGCCATCGCATTGCGCACGTGGTCTGACAGTCGCACGTCGCCAGATGGTGTTATCGGGCAGATTGTAGGTGTGCGCAGCCGTGGTGGCTCAAGTCCACTGCCTGTTGCTCGGGGCCTAGACCCTTGCAAGCGACTTTTCAGTGGAAGGCCCAGAGCCATGGCAGGAGTGTGTTGGTGAGCCTCTGCCATACAAAGGGCGGACAACTGCTAGGCTTTTCGATGGCTCGGCCGTGTTATCCTGAAGCCGCCGTCCCCAGTGCCCAAGCGATGGACGCAGGTGCTGTTGGATGGCTTGGAGAGGACCCCCTGGCGGTGGCGCTGCAGCCGCAGCGCGGCTGGCAGCGCCGCGACTGCGCCTGGACTTGCTCGGCAGCAAGGCCCACTGCCTCGCGTGGCTCGGTGACCCTTCGGCAGATCCAGCGAGGGTCGCCGAGGCCATCTCCGCCTTGAGGCGCCGCCGCCTCCTCACGGAGGAGAAGGAGTACGCGCGCGCGGTGCAGGCTGCTGCCTCCTCCTCGCTGTGGCGGCTGGCAGCGGCCCTGCTTGCGGAGCTGCGCACCCGTCTGCCGGGCGCCTCCACGCGCCACGCCCTGTCGGCCCACAATGCCGCCATCGCCGCCTTCGCCACGCGGCACCGGTGGCCAGAGGCCGCACGGCTGCTCGACAGCCTGCACCAGCAGGGCCCCCAGCCCGACGCGGTCACCTACAACGCGACCATGACGGCGTGCGAGAGAGGGCAGCAGTGGGAGAGAGCTTTCGAGGCGTTCCGCCAGATGCGGGGGCGGCGCCTCGGGCCTACTGCTGCAACGCTGGGGACCGTGGTCAACGCCTGCCGCTGGGGCCAGCAGTGGGAGCAGGCGGTCCGGTTGCTTCAGGCCGCGCAGGCGCTCGCCCTGGCAGCCAGTGCCGTTGTCTTCAACGCGGCAACCAGCGCGTGCGGGCAGGGCCAGCAGTGGGAGTGGGCGCTCACCGTCGCGGGCGCGATGGCGATGTGCCGTCTGCCTGCTGATGTGGTGGGCCGCACGGCCGCCATCGAGGCGTGCCAGCGGAGCCTCCACTGGATGGGGGCGCTGGAGGTCCTGAGGCCGTGGGCGGCCCGCACACAGCCAAGGCGCTGAGATAAGGACCACCTTGGACTCAAGAGGGGCTCTGGTTTTCGGGCCGCCCCTTGGACTCAACAAGAACGCTGAAGTGAGGACCACCTTGGGCTCAAGACGCTGCACCTTGGGCTCAAAAGGGGCGCTGAAGCAAGGGCCACCTTGTGCTCGAGAGGGTTCACAGAACCCCCATCCTGCCAAGTCGATGAGCGGATCGTTTTTGTTGTTTGCTTTTGTCTTGGGGAGGGCGTTGTGGCCGCAATGTTTGTGGGCCTGCGCCAGTCAGATTTGGCCCTGGGTCGTTTTCATTAAAGGGTGTTTTGTTAATTAGGCTTCGGGTTGTGCACAGACAGCCCCCCCAGAGTCCCCGCTGGCCTCAACAGTCCCCCCGAGTAGCTTGCGGCGGTCTGAACGCCCCAACCTTGCGGCGCGGATCGCTCCAGGGGCGCAGCCACAGGCAGCGCTTTGATGTTGAGACCGCCCCGGTCTACTCGGGGGGCATGCTGAGGTCAGCCGGGACTACCTCGGGGGGCTGTCTGTCCGCAACCCGAAGCCTTACCAGCCTCGAGATCCGACGCCGCGAACAAGTTGCAACATTGCGGAAGATCACGATTGGAGCCCTAGAACCTCAGAGCCCATCATTCTGGCGCATGTTTCGGGCCAGTTCGATCTGTGAGGGTCCCGGGGCCCGAAGCATGGCGAAGTCGCCCGTCACGAAAATTGCAACGCCAGAATCTCGTTGACGTCCGCCGCCCCTGCTCAGGGCCATGCGCGCCAGCTCGGTCGAGCCCGACGTGGTGACCTGCTGCGCCGTGGCCGCCGCGTGCGACGGCCCGCCTCTTCGGCGCCCCCCAGGGGGTGGCGCGAGGGGGGGCGGCCTTTGAGAAGGCGAGGGTCTTCTCAGAAGGCCCTGGAGGATTCCGAGCAGGCGTCTGGGAAGCCGGGCTTGGAAGCCCCGCCGCCTCGGAAGCTTAACCCCGCGGCGCGCCATTCCCTTTCCCAGACCCCCGACGTTTCACTACGGGGACTCCCATGACACCCATGCAGAGGTCTGGACCCCTTCCCGAGGACTGGTTTTCATCCAGAGTCGTGTTTTGACGGTCCGGAGGCCTGGTGAGGGCCCTTGGAGGCCGAAAAGTACAAAACATCGTGCGTCGTGTTTTTTCACGACGGGAAGGGGCCTAGCGAGCAGGAGAAGGAGAAGGAGGAGGAGGAGAAGGAGGCGAAGGAGGAGGAGGAGGAGGACGAGGAGGAGGACGAGGAGGAGGAGGAGGAGGAGGAGGAGGAAGAGCATGAGGAGGAGGAGGAGGAGGAGGAGGAGGAGGAGGAGGAGGAGGAGGGGCAGGAGGAGGAGGATGAGGAGAAGAAGGGGAAGGAGGAGGGGAGGAGCAGGAGGAGGAGCAGCAGGAGGAGAAGGAGGAGGACCAGGAGGAGGAGGGGAGCAGGAGCAAGAGGATGAGGAGGGGAGCAGGAGGAGGAGCAGGAGGGGAGCAGGATAATCAGGATCATTTGGAGGAGGAACAGTCATGTCCTGCTCTTAGTGCTTATCTCTGGTTGTCGGCGCCCATGGCCAAGCTTGACGTTTTCTTCTCCTCTCCTCCTCCTTTGCTTTCTCCCCCTCCTACGTTTACGTGGTCATTCACGGAGCTTGGGCTCTGCTCTGAAATGTATGTAGTTCCACGGTCGCGCGCTAAGGCTCGCCTATTGCAGGTTGGCCCGTACGCTGCGCTTGTGTTTTGAAGCTCCCTTTCCGCTTCCTTCTCCCTCCTCCTTCCTCCGCCCTCTCTGCTCTCATATGCGGCACGATTTCGGCCACGTTCGAAGGACAGGCCTGCTGCCGGGCCGTAGCTTTGGTCCGTGTTGGTTCCGCTTGTGCCGAACACATGTTTGTTTTGAAGAGTCGTAAAAGTGAAAGAAAGGATCAGGTGGAGGAGGAGGAGGAGGAGGAGGAGAACAAGTGTAAAACCAAAAGTCATCAGCGATGTTGGAATGTACCCACCCTCCAAGCTCCCTCTTCATAGGACCCTACAAGGGTTCATTTCCACTGAGGGAACTGCCCCGTTGGAAGACAAACGTTTGAAGACCCTGATGCACGCCAAAATATCGTTCTCGGGATTCCAGCGCCACGGATCGACCTGACTGCTGCGTCTTGGCGACCCAGAGTCGCGCCAGAACGCCATTCTTGGGACTTCAATACCGCGAATCAACATAACTGTTGCGCCCCCATAATCCTGAATCATTCCAAAATACCATCTCTGGTACGCTGATCATGGGAATCCGTGGAACTCTTGCAACATGTATGATACAGGAGAAAAGCCCCAATCAGATGTTCGTTGAGGCTATGGGGCTATAGGACTATAGGGCTATTGGGATATTGGGCTATAGGGCTATAGGCTATAGGACTATATCTATAGGGCTATCGGGCTAAAGGGCTGTAAGGCTATAGGACTGAAGGGCTATAGGGCTATAGGGCTATCGGGCCCCCGGGCACCCACGGGCACCCGGGCACCCGGGCACCCGGCCACCGGCCAGCACCCACGGGCACCCGGGCACCCGGGCACCCGGCCACCAGCCACCGAAATTTTGGGGCACCGGGCACCCACGGGCACCCGGCCACCCGGCCACCAGCCACCAAATCGGCACCCCAATCATAATAATGATACCGGAGAAAAAACCCTATCGCAATCTTTTTAGGGCTGTAGGGCCACAGGGGTATATGGGCTATAGGGCTATTGGGCTATAGGGTAATAGAGCTACAGGGCTATAGGGCTATGGGGCTATAGGGTATAGGGGTATAGGGCTATAGAGCTAGAGGGCTATACGGCTGTAGGGCCATAGGGCCATAGGGCTATAGGGCTATAGGGTTATAGAGCTATAGAGCTGCAGGGCTATAGGGCTATTGGGGCTATAGGGTTATAGGGCAACAGCGCTATAGGGCTACAGGGCTAGGGCTATCAGGCTATAGGACTGTAGCGGTGTAGGGCTATAGGGCTATAGGGCTACAGGGCTATAGGGCTATAGGGCTATCAGCTATGAGGCTACAAGGCTACGGGGCATTGACCTATAGGGCTATTCGGCTATAGGGCTCTAGGACTATGGAGCTGTATATGGGCTATAGAACTATTGGGCTATACGTCACCCAGGCACCCGGGCACCCCCGGACACCCCCGGGCACCTCTGGGCACCCCTGGGCACCGGGTGCCCAGGCACCCGGGCACCCGGGCACCCCCGGGCACCCAGGCCCGGCCACCGAAATCGGGCACCCGGGCACCCCCGGGCACTCCTGGGCACCCGGGCTTCCCGGGCACCCGGGCCCGGCCACCGAAATCGGGCACCCTGGCACCCCCGGGCACCCCCGAGCACCCCCGGGCACCCGGCCGCCGGCCACCAAATCGGCGCCGCACCTCACCTAACCATATGAATCCGCTAGGACCCCTACAGAGGCAAGCCCTGATTGGGTATTCTTTTGAGGGCTGTAGGGCCACATGGCTATATGGGCTATAGGGCTATTGGTCTATAGGGTAATAGAGCTACAGGGCTAATTATAGGGTATAGGGCTATAGAGCTATAGGGCTATACGGCTGTAGGGCCATAGGACCATAGGGCTATAGGGCTATAGGGCTATAGAGCTGCAGGGCTATAGGGCTATTGGGGCTATAGGGCAATAGGGCAACAGCGCCATAAGGCTACAGGGCTAGGGCTATCAGGCTATAGCGGTGTAGGGCTATAGGGCTATGGGATAGGGTTATAAGCTATAAGGCTACAAGGCTACGGGGCACTGGCCTATAGGGCTGTTCGGCTATAGGGCTCTAGGACTATGGAGCTATGCTATAGAACTATTGGGCTATACGTCACCCGGGCACCCCCGGACACCCCCGGGCACCTCTGGGCACCCCTGGGCACCCGGTGCCCAGGCACCCGGGCACCCGGGCACCCCCGGGCACCCAGGCCCGGCCACCGAAATCGGCCGGGCACCCCCGGGCACCGGGGCACCCGGGCCCAGCCACCGAAATCGGGCACCCGCGGGCACCCCCGGGCACCCCTGGGCACCCCCGGGCACCCTGCCGCCGGCCACAAAATCGGCGCCGCACCTCACCTAACCATATGAATCCGCTAGGGCCCCTACAGTGGCAAGCTCTGATTGGGGAATGAATCCGCTAGGACCCCTACAGAGGCAAGATTGGGGAATAAATGAATGTGCGCGGTGCTAAGGCGAGGGCCACATGTTGAAAAGGAATCGCCCTCAATCCGTGAAGCCCTTGCAAATGTTTGAAACGAGTGAACGCGGCGCTAAGGCGAGAGCCGCAGCCCTCAATCCGTGAAGTTCGTGCAATTGTTTTGAAACGAATGTGCGCGGCGCCAAGGCGAGAGACACATTTTGAACAAGAATCACCCGCAATCCGTGAAGCTCTTGCAATTGTTTAAACGAATGTGCGCGGCGCTGAGGCGAGAGCCAAATTTTAAACACCACACCGTCAATCTGTGGAGCTTTTGCATATTTAACGAATGCGTGCGGCGCTAAGGCGAGAGCAAACTTTTAGAAACAACCCGCCCTCCATGTGTGAAACCGCTGTCGATGTTTAAGCTGCAAGGTCATACATTGTGAGGAAGTCTCAGGCGCAACGCCCGGACCGTCCTAAAAACTGGCCTCGGGGTGCGACAGGGGGAAAATCTTTGTAAGGAAAAGGAAAGGAGGAGGAAGAGGAGGAGGAGGAGGAGGAGGAGCAGGAGGAGGAGGAGGAGGAGGAGGAGGAGGAGGAGGAGGAGGAGTGAGGAAGAGGAGGAGGAGGAGGAGGAGGAGGAGGAGGAGGAGGAGGAGGAGGAGGAGGAGGAAGAGGAGGAGGAGGGAGGGGGAGGGAGGGAGGGAGGGAGGAGGAGGAGGAGGAGGACGAGGAGGAGGAGGAATAGGCAGGAGGGCAGGAGGAGGAGGAGGAGGAGGAGGAGGAGGAGGAGGAGGAGGAGGAGGTGGCGCACGAGGAGGAGGAGGCTCGCCAAGGCTCGCTGCACCGCGCCCCCGCCTGGAGCACGGCGCGCTTGATGCGCGCGTGCGCAGCCGCCCTGTGCAGGCCGCCCCAGGGCCAGGCGGAACCGAGGGCCGCGGAGCCGGGCCTCGCCCTCGCTGCGCTCGAGGTGCTCTTCAAGGAGCTGGGCCTCCCGGGTGGGGTCTGACGGGCCTGTTTGCCACCAGCACCATAAGTGGGAGGGTGAGGGGGCCCACCTCCTCCTCGTCCTCCTGCTCCTCCTCCTCCTCTTCGTCCTCCTCCTCCTCCTCCTCCTCGTCCTCCTCCTCCTTCCCTCCTCCAACTTATGGTGGTGGTGGTGGAAAACAGGCCCATCAGGGTCCGAGCGTCAGAGGAGGAACAGGTACCCATAATTACCGCTACCCTTTTCCCGTGTTCTCCTTTTTGGGGCTTCCTCGGAGGCCCTCGTCGCCACCGCTGGATTCGCCTCGGAATCCTGGCGAGAACGCACCCCAGGAGAGGTCTGGGGAGTAGCGGCATTGATACCTTTCAGTGTCCGCAGAGCGATGCAATCTTTCTCACGCTGGGCGTTTTCTGGTTTTGGGGCCCCGGGACCGCGGAATCGATCCGGCCTGAAAAGTGCCGCATGGAGATGGGGTTTGTAGTCTCGGGTCGTGATGCTCAGGTTGCAGCTCGTTTTGCGACGTCGGATCTCGGGGTGGGCAGCCTTGGCCCCGGCTCTCTGGCCCAAGGTCGGGCCAGAGAATCCAGGCCTCCCAGGGTCCGAGCAGATGAGGCCGGAGGATTTTGCCGCATCGCCGATGCATCGCCGATGCGGCTCAATGTGGAGCCCCAGTTTCTCCACACCGACGGCGCCGATGCATCGCCGACGCACCCGATGCATCGCCGTTGCATCGGCGATGTGAAGTATCGCCGATGCATCGGCGATACGGCGTGGTCTTCCGACTGCATCTACTCTACTCGGACCGCATCTGGGAGGCCTCTACAGGAGCTTGGCGACGCCAGCTGTCAAGCAGTGGCGAAGCATCCTGACTTTTCCCATCGGCCCACCGAAGGATATTCCCAGAACCCTCTGCGGTTTGCATGGCGTGTTCTTAGAACACGCTTGGCTGAAACACTACAGGTTTCGACTTATCGGTTTATTGTTATGAGAGCTCTGTTTGTTTGTGATTGCTTGGTTATCGGAGAATTTAGTGGTGGGCGTATAGACATGCCAGGACGGTCGGTCCCTGCTCGAAGCCGCAGATCTCCGATATGATCCCAGCTTCTGGGGCAAGCTCTCGGGCTCCGCGACCGTCAAGCATGGCTCTGGGGCTCCGGGGCGAAACACTAACCGCAAGAAAGGAGTCGGGAGCTCTTTGGGCCGCGCATCAACAGTGTTCACATGAGGCGCTCCATAAAGAGCCTCGCCTTCAAAGAGCAAAGGCATTGCCACCTCTTCCGTGGCGGAAGGCGGCGGAAGGCCGGCGGAGGTCGGCAGAAGCAGAACGAGGCCGCCACCGCCGGCAGGGAAGCAGAACAACATGTGTCCCCAAGAGATGACATCAGGCTTCCTGTTTATGCTCAGGGCGTCCGGCCGATTGCCATCTCGCCGGGTGCCTGGCGCGCGGCCTGCGTCGCCCGGAGGAGGGCGCCGTGGGCCCCGCGCTCTGGCGCGCCGTCGCGCGGCGCGTCGCGGCCCCGGCGCTGCGCAGCCTGCGCGGCACGGCGGCCGAGGGCGCCGCGGGGGGCCCGGGCGCGACGACGCGGGCGGCGCGGGCGCGGCGAGAGGCGGGCGCCGAGGATCAAAGAATGATCAGGGGCGGCTTAACCGACCCCTGGCAAGCCATCCCCTTCCGCGACGTCCCCCTCGCCTCGCCCCAAGACGTACGTATGCGGCCGGAGGGGAGCTGGAAAGGCGAGGGTGATGTCACGGGAGGGGATGGTTTGCCAGGGGTCGGTCATGCCGCGCCCGAAATGGCAAAGACATGAAGCTGTTGAACTGCGCGCGGATCTCTTGGATCGGCGCTGGATGGGAGCTGGCGGCGCCTCCTGCGCCGCCCCTGACGCGCTGCCGCGCGCCGGGGAACGGAGGCTCCAGCGCCGATCCGAGAACTCCGCGCGGAGCTCCAAGAGATTCTGTCTGTGCAGCGTGCCGCTCCTCGAGGGCCTGGCGGGCCTGGCGAGCCTGGGCAGCCTCGCCACCGTGGGCGCCATGGAGGATCAGCGGCGCGCGGCCGATGGGGGGGGGGTCGGCGCGAGGGGAGGAGCCCAGTCACCCGGCGCCTCGGCAGAAGCGGGGCGGCCGGCTTGCCGCCGCATGCTGGGGCATGATAAAGGTGTTCTGGCACGATTCAGGATCTTCAAGCAGCTGTTTCCAAACGGGGCAGTCCCCTCAGTGGAAATGAGTTCGTCTAGGGGCCTATGTAGAGGGAGCTTGGAGGGAGTGTATCTTCCAACATCGTTGATGAGGCGTGGGTTTGCACTGGTCCTCCTCTTCCTCCTCCCCTCCACCTAGCCCCCTCCTCCTCCTCCTCCTCCTCCTCCTCCTCCTCCTCCTTCTTTTCCCCCTCATCCTTCTCATCATCATCATCATCACCACCATCATCATCATCATCATCATCATCATCATCATCATCATCATCATCATCAGCATCATCATCATCACCATCATCATCATCATCATCACCATCATCACCATCATCATCATCCTCATCATCATCATCATCATCATCATCATCATCATCATCATCATCATCATCATCATCATCATCATCATCATCATCATCATCATCATCATCATCATCATCATCATCATCATCATCATCATCATCATCATCATCATCATCATCATCATCATCATCATCATCATCATCATCATCATCATCATCATCATCATCATCATCATCATCATCATCATCATCATCATCATCATCTCTCCTGTTCGCGATGTTGCTCGAAGGAGGAGAAGGTATTTTCCCATATCGCTACCCTTCCCTCGTTTTCCGCGTTTCGGGCCTCCCGGGAGGCCCTCGTCGCCACCGCTGGATTCGCTTCGGAATCTTGGTCATATAGCACCCCGGGAAATGTCTGGGGAGCAGCGGCATCGGTACCTTTTCGTTTCCCCAGAGTTTGGGACTGCCACTGCGCGACATGGTCCTCGACCCCCGACGTCGTGACTTGTCTGCAGGCGTGGGCCCCCTGAGGTCGGGACCCGGGGCCAGTTTCTCAGCCAACGCCGCTCTTCGACGGCCCAGGGGTCAGGCGCCGGCCCCAGGAGGCCAAGGGCAGCAAGCAGCCTTCGACGTCGTGATATTTCTTACCGGGCGAGCCTGCCTGGGGTTGAGATTCTTCTCCGCGTTGCGCTTTTTATTCGTGGCGTCGGGGCGCCGCCTGAGGAGCTGCGCCTGGCCGGCGACGGCGAGGCCCGCGGCGCTGCGCGGCGGCACTGCCCCCGCGGCGGCGGGCGGGGCGGCCTCAAGCCGGCGGGGCAAAACAGCGCGACGCGGCAGCATCGCCGTTCGAACGTCGAGATTCCAAGAGATCGTGGGGGGCAGAGTCTACCCGTTTGTAGAAGACCAGTGTCTCGGGCTTGTTTCTTCTCCGTCCTCCCCCTCTCGGTCCCGCTGCTTCCCCCCCGTCCCCCTTCCTCCAAACATCTTTGTCCCCTCCCCTCGGCCCCCCGTCTTTCACACCTATCTCTTGTTCCCCCAGACCACCGACATCGTGATTTGTTCTCAACGTGAACTCCAGAGGTCTGGACCCTTTTCCCGGGACAGGCTTTCAACAGAGCGTTGCGGTCGCGCTTCCTCCTCCTCATCCCGCCTCCCTCTCCTCTCTCCCACTTCGACCTGTCTGCGGCCTCAGGGTTCTTGACGGCCCAAGGGCCCTTTGAGGGCCCCCAGAGGCCGAAACGTTGCAAAACATAGAGCTGCTTTTCCACAGCGAGAGCGTTTAAGCCTCTCCACATCCGTACCTTCCTCAACTAGGGCACAGCAGTGCTTAATTGCCACCCTGGTTCCGCACCAGGCGGGGCCACCGCCGACAGGCGATGTCTGTCAGCGTGTTTGTCCACCCCTTGTCCACCACAGTCTCCTCCCCCGATTCTCTCAATTTCCCGACTTCACGCTACCATCTCTCGTCATCTCTCCCATTCTGCATGTTCCATTCCCCCTTCTTCCAAACAGCCACCACCGCCATAGTCATCGCTCCACCTCCGCAGCCATTTTGGCTCAGGACCGTTGGCTCAGGCTTGAAGTGCTTCCTGTTGTTGTGTCAACGCTGGCGTTCTGCCACTCCCCGCCACATTAAGAACCAGAGGCGACGATGGGGGGAATAGCCTCAGGGGGAGCAGTACATGTATCTAGTGGCGCCCAGAATACGTGCCCTCGGAGAGGCTCCCTGGCGAATACGTGCAATGCCCGCCCCTTGGCTGTTCGCCCTCCCCCGGTGCCGAGAATTGTTTATGACATGGACCCTCAGAGGTCCGGACCACTTCCCAGGGACCTGCCTTCCATCGTGACTCGCTTTTGACGGCCCCGAGGCACCGTAAGGGCCACAGAGGCCAAAAACAGCGAACACAAAGCTTGTCCTGTTTTTTTTCGGCGCGAGCCTGGCGAGAGGAGGAGGAGGAGGAGGAGGAGAAGGAGGAGGAGGAGGAGGAGAAGGAGGAGGAGGAGGAGGAGGAGGAGGAGGAGGCGGAGGAGGAGGAGGAGGAGGAGGAGGAGGAGGAGAAGGGTTCTCTCCTGTCGTCGCCCCCGAGGGGAGCAGCGGCACCGATGGCGCGCTCTGGCGGCAGGGTCCTGCCGTCGGCAGTCGCCGCGCTCGCGCTCGCTGGCATCTGCTGGCTTCCTGGCTGCTTCGTGCCGGCGGTGGATCGACGGGCCGTCATCGCTGCTGCAGCCGCCGCCTCCATTCGGGTGTTGCTAGAAGTGCCCCTGGCCCTAGGTGCCCCCAGGATTTGCGGGGTGGCCCACGCTGCCTCCAGGGCACACCTCACTATGCCCAGAGGGCCCCAGGTGCTCAAAACTGAAGCGAAAAGCTGGGGGCACCTTGGGCCAGGGGCACTTCTAGCAACACCCGATCCATTGCTGGACAGCAGAAGGATCGGGGCTGGACGGAACCCCCAACAGTGACACGTCGATTCGTGAATTGTCCGTTTTCGGCTCTCGAGAGGGCGCCGTGGCCGTCAGTTTCCAGGCCTGCGCCCGCCGGGTTTGGGCCCGAGGTCGTTTTCACTAAACCACGTTTTGCTAAAGGGGGTTCTGTCCATCCCCGAAAGGAGGCGCATGCTGCGCAGGCGAGGTTCTCCGTGTTTGGTTTCGACGGGAGCGGGAAGGGCGCCGTGTCGGACGCCTACCAGCAAATCGACCCTGACGCGATCTCGCCCTACTCGCAGTTCAGCAATCCCAAGGATTCTGAGTACACGAACAACAAGGCCCTGCAGGAGAAGCTCTACGAGAGGAACAAGGCCAGGGTGATCGAGTACGTGTCGATGCTCGATAAGGTCCCAGATTTGATTCAGAAGAAGCAGTCCGAGAATCTCAAGAGCCTGCTGACCACCAAGCTCTACAGTCTCCGCGAAAGCATGGAGTACGTGACCACCAAGGGTACGCCGTTCTACCGCAAGAATGACGCAGCAGGCATGAAGGAGGCCGACATCTTCTTCCAGGATCTGGCTGACCTCGGCGTGGCGGGCCGGGAGAGGAACTGGGGCTGGGCGACCGAATCGTACGATAAGTCCAAGAGCAGCTTCAAGGCGTGGATGGACGTGGTGGGGCTCTGAGCTGCCAGGGCATGCTTCCAGGTGTCAGCTGCCCCCCGAGTCAGCTATAATGTCAGCTAATGTCAGCTTGACATGGCCAGCTCGGAAAGGACACAGGCAGCTCGGTCGATGCATTCTTCAACGAGGATCTAAGCAGCACGCCGCGGGGACGGCACGGTAGGTCCATCCGGCGGTGGCGCGCCAGCGACGCCAGCGAAGGCTTTCAAGGCTGAATTCTGCGACGCGGAAGCACCGAGGGACAGTTTCGAACGATTTGGGCCGCGATCGATTCAAGGTTGACCGATCGACGCGGTGTCAAAAACTTTGCGTGCGCCGACGCCGCACGAATCGACCGTAATGTACCGTCCATTGCTTCCGAGCGCGCTAGATGCACCAGATAGGCTGCGGGAGTATGTTTTTGAAATTGCCTGCAGCATGAGGACAGCGGGCGCCCCCCTGCTAACCGCTCCTCCTTCTCCTCCTCTTCCTCTTCATCGCTCCTCCTCTGCACCCTCCCCCTGCTCATCCCCCCCTGGTCGCTCCGCCTTCTCCCCCTGGCCCTCTCCCTCCTCATGGCTCCTCCCCCTCCCCCTGGTCCTGGCCCCCCACCCTCTTCTTCTGCTCCCCCTCCTGCTCGCCCCATCCCCTCCCTCATCGCATCCTCCTCCTCGCCACCTTCCCCCCTCCCCCCCTCCCTAGTGAATCTGCGGGCCGCCCCAGCAGCCTCACGGCACCGCGGACGGCTCGCCGACGCCGAAGCCTCCGCCGCCGCCGACGACGCCGACGACGCCTCCGCCGCCGCCGACGACGACGACGCCGACGCCGTCGCCGGCGACGGCGGCGACGGCGGCGGCGGCGACGTGCCGGCAGGCAGAGGCCGACGACGACCAGGGCAGCCTGGAGGCCACGGCTCCCCTGCCCCACCAGCCTGACAGGCGGCGGCGGGTGGCGGTCGGCGATTCGGGTGATTCGAGAGATTCGGAGAGTCCAGAAAAGAAATTTGGATGAAGACGGTTGTGAGCAGCGGGTAGCTGAATTACTTGAGAGTTGTTGGACAAGGAGGGGGAGGGAGGAGGAGGAGGTGGGTAAAGTCGGGGAGGAGGAGGAGGAGGAGGAGGAGGAGGAGGAGGCGGCGGCGGCGGCGGCGGCGGAAGTAGAGGAGGAGGAGGAGGAGGAGGAGGAGGAGGAGGAGGAGGAGGAGGAGGAGAAGGCGGATGTCTTCCTCTGTCGATGACTTGCAAAGCAGCGACGACGATGACGACGACGACGGCGGCGGCGGCGGCGGTGGCGACGGCTGCGACGACGACTTGGGGGATGTCAAGAGACCACCCAACGATCCTGGCTGGGCCGACCCTGGGCCCATGGTCGGCGCATACGCCCTGCTGGCTGCGCCTGGGAGGACGTACCCACCGATCCCCTCCCACGACGGGCCTGGCCAGGGCCGGCGAGGGGCCCAGACCTCCAACGCGGCGTTTTCCGTTGTTCGTGGCCCTTCGGAGGTCTGGGCCCCTTCCCCCGGGAGCCGCTGTTCCCGGGGCTTCTCTTGCTGCGGCCTCCGGGCCCCGCAGGGACCGCCCGAGGCCGATCGCGGGTGAGAGCTCAGGGCCGTCTTGAGTTCGGGCGATCGCGGACATGGATTCAGGGGGCGTGGATAAGCGACGGGTCCCGTCTCCGTGGGAAATCGCGGATTTCCGCCGCCGGACGGGGCGGCACCGGCCGCATTTTGGGGAGGGCACCTCCTCCGATCCATGGATTTGGCGACCGCGCGCCAAGTCCATGGATCGCTAATCCATGTTTCCGCGCCCCCGATTAAATGGGCGTGATGGCAGGGGGGGAGTCATGGCGTGGGCAACGAGATCTCGCAGGTTCCAGTACCTCCTCGTCCGCGCGCGTGCCTCGGGCCACGGGCCGTGGCTTGCAACTCCCCCCGCCCTTGCCCCCGAGATGTCCGAAGATGTGTTTACCCAATCGCTTCGCTCATTCCGCCGGCCCATAATAACTGCATCGCCGCTGTCGTTTGTCGGGGTGTGCCTCTTGGGGCTCTCTTGAGAGGCCGCTGGGTGGTGTGAAGATGCTGCAGGCCATGCCGGTGGCGACGCCCACACCTCCTCTACCTCTAACCTCACTGTGCGTTGCCATGAAGGCGCACGCGTCTTTGGGGGGCATCCCAGCTCCTGGTGCGGGCTCTGTCCCCCAGGGTGTGGGCACATGCAAATAGGCTCTCAGGCACACTCATCGGTGAAGCCTCTTGGGGGCCGTGTTGGGGCCTCTTTGGGGCCTCTGGGGCTTCTTGAGGTGTCTCTTGGGGGCCTTTTGGGGCCTCCTGGGGGCTTCTTGGGGCTGAAGACTGGACTTTTCGGTTCCTGGCCCCCGTCTTCGGCCCCTCTGAGGGCCCTTTTGGGGCCCTCTTGGGCCGTCATGGGCGCCTCTTGGTGCCCTCTTGGACCGTCTTGGGGCCATCTTGGGCTCTCTTGGGCCCCTCTTGGGGCCGTTTTAGGGCCGTCAGGGGACGATGTTGGAGGCTCTGGGGCAGCTCTGGACGGTGTGAACCCCCAAACGTCGCACATGCGAGAAATGCACATCTTCCAAAAGGAATGGGACGCCTCTTGAGGCTCTATTTACCTAACAGCGAAGACTGATAGGTTTCTAGTAGGGCCAAAAGAGAGCATCATGACGCCCCAGGGGGGTCTGGGCGCGATCCGGGGAGATGCCGGGGATTTTTTTTACCCAACAGTTACACACTTCGTGGTCTTCGAGGTCCCAGAACTCCATTCCCTGGCCACATTCTGAATGCCCGGAGCCAACTGTAGGCCACTTCGTGGTCTTCGAGTTCCCAGAACTCCATTCCCGGGCCACATTTTGAATGCCCGGAGCCAACTGTAGGCCACTTCGTGCTCTCCGAGTCCCCAGAACTCCATTCCCGGGCCACATTTTGAATGCCCGAGCCAACTGTAGGCCATTTCTTGGTCTTCGAGTTCCCATAACTCCATTCCTGGGCATGATTTCGAATGCCCTGAGCCAACTGTAGGCCACTTCACGTTCTTCGAGTTTCCAGAACTCCATTCCCGGGCCACATTTTGAATGCTGAGGCAGGCTGATGCTGAGGCTGAGGCAGGCTGAGGCTGAGGCAGGCTGAGGCAGAGGCCGAGGCTGAAGGCAGATTGAGGCTGAGGCTGAAGCAGGCTGAGGCTGAGGCAGGCTGAGGCTGAGAGGCTGAGGCAGGCTGAGGCTGAGGCTGAGGCAGGCTGATGCTGAGGCAGGCTGAGGCTGAGGCTGAGGCTGATGCAGGCTGAGGCTGAGGCAGGCTGAGGCTGAGGCGAGGCTGACTGGCTGAGGCAGGCTGAGGCTGAGGCTGAGGCTGAGGCTGACTGAGGCTGAGGCAGGCTGAAGGCTGAGGCTGAGGCTGAGGCTGCAGGCTGAGGCTGAGGCTGAGGCTGCAGGCTGAGGCTGAGGCTGAGGCTGAGGCTGAGAGGCTGAGGCTGAGGCTGAGGCTGAGGCTGAGGCTGAGGCTGAGGCTGAGGCTGAGGCTGCTGAGGCTGAGGCTGAGGCTGAGGCTGAGGCTGCAGGCTGAGGCTGAGGCTGAGGCTGAGGCTGAGGCAGGCTGAGGCTGAGGCAGCTGAGGCTGAGGCTGAGGCTGATGCAGGCTGAGGCTGAGGCAGGCTGAGGCTGAGGCCGAGGCTGAAGGCAGACTGAGGCTGAGGCTGAAGCAGGCTGAGGCTGAGGCTGAGGCAGGCTGAGGCTGAGGCTGAGGCTGAGGCTGAGGCAGGCTGAGGCTGAGGCTGAGGCTGATGCAGGCTGAGGCTGAGGCAGGCTGAGGCTGAGGCCGAGGCTGAAGGCAGACTGAGGCTGAGGCTGAAGCAGGCTGAGGCTGAGGCTGAGGCAGGCTAAGGCTGAGGCTGAGGCAGGCTGAGCTGAGGCAGGCTGAGGCTGAGGCTGAGGCTGAGGCTGAGGCTGAGGCAGGCTGAGGCTGAGGCCGAGGCTGAAGGCAGACTGAGGCTGAGGCTGAAGCAGGCTGAGGCGGAGGCTGAGGCAGGCTGAGGCTGAGGCTGAGGCAGGCTGATGCTGAGGCAGGCTGAGGCTGAGGCTGAGGCTGATGCAGGCTGAGGCTGAGGCAGGCTGAGGCTGAGGCGAGGCTGAGGCTGAAGGCAGGCTGAGGCTGAGGCTGAGGCAGGCTGAGGCTGAGGCTGAGGCAGGCTGAGGCTGTGACTGCGACTGCCGTTGCCACTGCGACTGTCATCGCGAATGCGACTACGACTGCGAGAACAGCAGAATTCTACAACAGGATTATCATCTGAATCTTAAGGGGAATGCTTCCAGATATGCTCCTACACATCGCTCTTAGGTTTTGAACTCCGATCTGCTGCTCTGCTGCAATCCGAGTGGGCGCAACCCCTTTTGCTCCGACCAGCGTGCCGGCAGGCTCACGAGTCTCGGGCGCCGGCCGCCCGAGAGGGAGTAAAACCTGGGGCCCCAGGCTTGGGCCCACAGTGGTTGCGGGAGCACGGGAGAGGGGCAGAGGGAGAGCAAAGAGGAAAGGGATAGGCGGGTTGAGGCGAGCCTGGAAATCTTCACACGCCCTCAAAAGGAGACGCCGAAAACCGCCTGGCTGTCACCTCAATCTGCGATGTCCCGCATCTCATTCGCTCTCACGAGTTTGTCCTGCTACCTCTTCTCCGTCTTCCTAGTGTCGATGGCGGTCTTGCGGCTAGCACGCTGCATACTCTTCTTCATCTTGATCGCCGCCGCCGCCGGGTCCTGCACCAGGCTCCACTTGGCCTCCCGCAGCATCTTGTAGAGGTAGACCTTGTCCACCCCAAGCTTCGTCAGCACATCTGCGATGTTCTGAGAGCCGTCAATCCACCTGAGGTGGGTGTTCTCGCAGCGCAGCACTTCTCTGAGCAAGGCGCCCTCGATCGCCATCCTCTTGTCCTTGCTCTTAGCCGAGCCCTCCTTCGTGAGGTGGTCGTAGACAGACTTTGCGTCTGTCGCCCAGAAGCGGGGAAGCCGCTGCACCTCCCCCTGCCAGTTGAGCAAATCCACCGAGACATTCGTAGCCTCTTTGAACAGCACTGCCGCCCAGTCGACGGCCTCCACTGCGTCTGCCAGGTGACTGGCCTCCGCCGCCAAGGTTGAGCGGCACACACGCTGCGTCATGCCGCTCTTCCAGTCCAGTACTGCCACCGGTGCTTGGTGTCCGGCCAGGATGCCGTCGGTCGTGAGGAGCACCACGTGGCCACCGCAGCTCTTGTAGCGCTCAATGTCGTCGTGCTCCGGGCCGTTCGCGTGACCCGCGTCCACGGCCGCGCCGATCACAGCGCTGGACAGCCTCAAGTTGGCCGGGTAGACCAGCGCGACCTCAGCGCCCTTCTTGGCCTCAGACACCGCCAGGTTCGCCTTCACCAGGTCCGCCACACACGGGGCCGCTCGGGCCCTCTGCAGCTCGCCCGAGAGGAAAGCCAGGTCGAGTCGGCACTGTCGACCTAGCCAGCCGATCTCACCAGATACCCTCAGCAGTTCCTTCGCCTCATCCTCGTTCAAGTCCTCCTGCAACTGCTTCCTTCGACCTGCTGGGATCTTGATCGGCTTAAGGGAAGTTGCGTAGTTCACCATCTTAACCAGAAAACCTCTCGAATCACTCGAAAGCTCGCGGCCGCGGAAGGTGAAGGGCAGCTCGCTCCACTTCCACTGGAACGTACCCAGGACCTTCGGCAGGAGGTCCGACAGCTGCATGTCCTTCATCCTCGCCACCAGCACGTCGTGCACGTGCGAGACCGCGATGCCCTTCAGCTGCCCGTCCACGCGCTTGTAGAAGAGCGCCGGCTCCAGGCGCGACTGAAGCCAGCCGTCGGACAGCAAGGCGTCACGCAGCGCTAGCCAGAATAGCCTTGCTGCCTCCGCGAAGCCGTAGATGGCCTTGCGGGCCCTCAGCAATTGGCCCGGGGCAAGGCCAGGCAGGCCTCCTCGAGGCTGCTCCAGGTAGACCTCGCGCTGCAGGTTCTGCCCATTGAAGTAGGCGTTCTTGACATCGCCCAGGGAGAGGATCATGCCCATGGCCGCCGCCAGCGTCAGGAGCAGCGCCTCCGCCAGCCGTGATGCCGTGGGAGCGTCCCGCCTGAACATACCCAGCAAGCGGTCGCGAAAGCCCACTACGACCAGGCGGCTCTTCGCGAGCAGCGGCAGAGGAGCTCCGGCCTCGTCGTACTTCCCGTCGTTCTTGTCGGTATCCACCCAGCGCATCGGGATGATGATGTTGGCCTTGTCCGCGCGGAGCGCCTCGCTCTCATCCGGCGGGATCGGCTCAGCCGCGTCGAAGTCCTGCCAGGATCGCCACTCTGCATCACGACTGCCACCTCGATCCATGAACATCCGGCGTTGCTCCTCGGGCAAGCTGCCGAGCTTGATCTCCTTCCTCCCAGGCTTCTTCGTCAGGAACGCGTGCTCGAACTCATTCCGCATCAGCCCGAAGATGAACTCCTCCTTGCCGATGCCCTCCTGGACGAAGAAAGCCTCGCCCTGCTGGTACGTCTCCAAGCCGGCCTCCATGAACTCATCCAGGTCATTGTCCAGCACGAACTTCGCCGAGTCGACAGATCCTGCAGTCCCTTGTCGGATCGAGACAGGGACATCGTCCAGCAGGCGCCGTCGCTTGGCCTCCCGCTCGCGGCGCTCCTCAGTCTCCTCTTCCTCCAGGAGACTCCCAGGACGCCGATGTCGAGAGGCCCCCGGCTCGGGCTCCGTGTGCACCCCGTGGGAGTCGGGGTGCCAGTCATCGTCGCCGTCGTCCCTCATGATCTCCTGCATCGCCGCGTCGAACTCCATCGCGTCGAAATCCAGGTCGGGCGGCACGGGCACGTCCTCAGCCCCCACAGCTGGGGCTGGCGCCGCGGGCGGCTCGGGCGCGGCCGGAGCCGCGCGAGGAGCCTCCGCCTCAGGCGGAGCCGGAGGCGCCTCCGGCTCAGGCGGAGCCGAGGCGGGCTGCGGCTCCTCCGGCACCTCCGCCCGCGGCCCGACGTCCATGCCGCTCTCGTCGCCCTGCTCAGCGGGCTCCTGCCCGCCGCGGCGGGGGGCTTGGGCCGGCCTCGCAGGTCCACGAAGCCACTACCGCCGCTGACGGGCGCGTCGTGCACCAACTCCTGCTCCTGCGCAATCGATCTCCAGGCGTGGATCTCGTGGCCAGTCGCTGCAGCCAGGTGCTCCGGGCTCGCGAGCACGGTGAGGCCACGAAAAGCAAGCCACACTCCATGCCGACCCTCATGTCCGATCACGCGCGCCAGCCCTCGCCAGTTGTCTGGATGCTCAGGTCGATGCTTGGCTGGCTGCGCTTGGTCGTAGAAAAGCACCCACTGGCCGACAACGAACGGCCCTCTCGTCGGTCGTATCTGTCGAAGCTCCGCTCGTCGAAGTCGATCCTCCGTGTCGGTCTGGATGAAAGCCATCCAGCACTGGGTCCTGATCTCCACCTTGCGGGCAAAACGCGAGCCCGGCGTAGCAGCTGCCACCTGCTCGCCCACACGCTCCACTTCGGCGTCGTCCGCGAGGCTCGCCGGGAGGCGAACATCCCGGCCGAGGACCCAGAGGTAGGGGCTGAAACCAGCCCGCCGGGCCAGCGTGTTCTTGGCCCTGTTGCACTCCGTCACTGCCGTTCTCATCTCCTCAAGGCCCGCCACCTGCTTGTCGTGCACCACCCTCGTGAGCATCGAGTTCCAGATGCCGTCGTGGCGCTCCATCTTGCCGATGTGCCACGGCGAGGCCAGAGCGGCCGAGTCCAGGCGCACGCCCTCCTGCTCCAGGTAGTCCGCGAACTCGCCCAGGAAGGACCGCGCGCGGTCCACCATGATCGCCTCCTCCGGCTGGCCAGCCCAGGAGACCCAGCAGAGCTCGTAGAACTTCCTGACCTCCGAGGCCTTGGGGTTCTTGTGAGTGTCCTCCAGCAGGCAGACCACGTGGAAGTTCGTCCCCATACGCATGATGCCAAGGAACTCCCAGTTGTTGCCGGCGCTGTCGACGTTCTCAAAGCAGTCCATCGCGAGCAGCACGGTAAACTCGTCGACCCTCGGGAGCTGACTCGGACGTGGGATGCTGGGTCGCTGCACTCGCCGGCAGCTCTCACAAACAAACAGCCTCGCTGCCTTCAGCGCCAGAGCCGTTGCCTTGCCCAGGCGCAACGCCCTGAGCAGCGCTGGCCGTGAGGGGTGCCCGAGGTTCACGTGCACCCTCTCGATCGCCCTCTTGACGGCCCTCGGCAACAGCTCCCAACGTCGCTTCCTCTCCCGTGAGGCGTCCCGCTGCTGTGCTGCAGCCGGCCCCTCGGGCAGGTCGCCCCGCTCGTAGCCCGCGAAGTAGAAGACCACCACGTCGTTCTCGAGTAGATGTCGTGGCAACCAGCGCCGTCGTGCTTGCAGTGACTGTTGCGACCAGTCCTCGAAGTCTAGCCTGAAGAGCTGGTCGCCCTTGAGCGTCGTGACCATCCTGAGCGGGGCGTCCGCGGCGTGCAGCTGCGGCTGCGCCGTCTGGAGCCGCTGACCCCCGCGTCTAGCCTTCACCATCTTCAGCGGCTCGCTGATGACTCCTCCCAGCTCCTCCAGGAAGAGGTCCGAGCCCCAGATGATCGTCTCGATATCCTCGCCCATCTTCTCCAGTAACCTCCTATGCCAACTCCGGAATGTGTCCAGCTCAGCGCACAGCTCCACCGTCAGTAGCTCGAACTCGCCGTACTGCGTACGCCGTCCCCGTCGGAAGCCCAGCGGGCGTCCGCCAGGAGGCACTCCGCGCTCGCGGCGAGCAGGCGCTCGGCCGCGCCTGGGCCTCACGGGCACCTCGGCCGGTGCCTCTGGGGCCTCCGCCGCCGCCTCGGCAGGCGGCGCGTCCTCTCCGAGAGGCGGGCCCTCCTGGTGTGCCTCCTCCGGCACAGGCTCTCCCCGCGGCGGGCTCCGCGATCGCGGACGCTCGTGCGGGAAAGCATCCTCCACAGGGAAGGCCGCATCCATGACCAGCGAGCTGCGGTAGTCGATCTGCATCTGCTGGAGCACGCCGCGACAGAAGGCCTTCGCGAGGCCCACGGGGTAGGCTGCCGCCTGCTGCGCCCGATAGCCACCCGAGTTCTTCCCGAGCAGCTGCTGGTGGGCGCCGGGCGGACAGGCACAGCGCTTGCTCAGGTGGTTCGCCACCGCTGCGCTGCTCGTGAGCCACCCCGTAGGCTTCTTGATCGGCTTGCCCGTGTCCTTGTCGCAGGCTCCGTAGGCACATTGATCTCCGCGCACAAACACAACACCTTCCAAATCCCACAAACGTATCAGGATGCCGTCATACTCCCAAGAAAGTGCTGTCAAAGGCTGCTCTATCAAGAAATACCGTCCTCTCGCATGCACACATCGAGATACCCGCCGAACGAGCAAAAGATAACGACGAGCACTCCTGCGGACCTCATCCCAGTCGATGAGCTTGTTCATGTTGGTCATCAGGGACCACGGATGACAGGGAAAAGCCAACACTGTGATGTAAGGCCAATGCAGGTCGAGGATCCGGTAGAGTAAGGCCCGTCCAGGGCCCTTGAGCAAGTCATAGTCGGGAGAGTGGTGAACGTCCAGCGGCTGAGACTGCATCCAACCGTATTCCTTTGCACCGTAGCGCGTCAGGATGTACTCCCCACCGAACGGCTCGAACACCACCGTGGTCTGGAAGTCGGTGGTCACGAAACGCTCCGCCTCGAACCTCGGTCGAAGTAGCTCTTCTCGTAGTCGTCGATCCTCTCCACGAAGCTCACGCCAGGTGGACTCGAGCTTCTTCCGAGTCGTCTTGGAGAGGATCCCTGTCGCGTCGGTGGCCAGCACACCGCGATCCTTCGACAGGAAGGCGTGGCCAACCTCCTCCTCGACCCGGATCTCCTCGCCGTCGGACTCCTCGAAGACCGACTCCTTCTGCGCCTGCGCGTAGAACAACCCCCTTTCCCTATTATTCGAGATCGCCGTCGCTGGTCCTGAACTCGAAGCTGCTGCCGATCGGTGACCATCATCGTCTCCCCAGTCATCAAGTCGCACTGCCAAGTGACCGCCCACCTTGAGCAGCTGCACGTCCACGGCGAGCGTCTGCAGCTCCATCCGCATCTCCTTCAGGTGGAGCACGGCACCCAGCGCCTCCTGCGACGCCAGGCTGACTAGGAGCGGGGTGTCGCAGTCCTCCATCTCCGTGCTGAAGATCACCCCGCGGCGGCCGCCAAGGGCGACCGGGATCTCGACCACGCGCCCCTCCTGCCTCTTGCCGAAGGCCGAGGAGAAGCTCCTCACGCGGTCCGTCATCTTGATCTCGAGGCCGCGGGGATGCAGGCACCTCTTCTCGAACAGCTCCCGCCAGTATTTGCCGTGCATACATCTTGTGCAACCGGTATCGATGAGCGCCACTGGTACGTCAGACGTGTCACTGTCTTCACTCACCATAAGCACCATCTCCAAAAATCCTTCCCCGGGTACTGGGCGCACGTGGCGCCCGCGAGGGGCCCCTCTGGGCCCCGGTGTGGAGTGTGCTCAGGCCGAAGACGGCGGTGGCCGCGCCTCGCGCAGCCTCTGCTCGCCCTCGTTGTAGTTCAGCGTGCCCTTGCAGTCCGGGAATTGACTGCACCCGAAGAACCAGCCGCCTGTCCGATGATTCTGGCGAGCCACCAGAGCCTTGGAGCACTTCGGGCACGGCAGCACCTCGTCGTCCTTCGTCGTTGGGAGGATCGTGCTGAGGCTGTCGCTGACCACGCTCGCACTGTCGCCAACATCGCTGCCCACGAGCTTGAAGGAGCCGAGGTCGGAGCCGCGGTCCGAGCTGACGAGGAAGGCCGAGTCGTACTCGACGTCGTCCAGCACGAAAAGGGTCGCGTCCCTCCGCTTCTTGGCGCTGGTGCTGCTCGATGGGCGAGGACTGCTGCCCGAAGCCGAGGGGCTGCTCCATGCCGGGCGCGAAAGCGCCGCTGCTCGTCCACGTGGATCAGCTCGACTCTTCGGCTTCGCCGTCGGCTTCGGCCTCTTCGGACCCATAGGGCACTCCGGGTCCCCGGCCCAGTGACCGAGCTTGCCGCACGCCCCGCAGTGCGTGCGCTGCTTGTCCTTCGCAATCTCCGCCTTGCGCTCCTCGAAGGTCAACGTGCCCTCCGCCTTGAAAAAGCCACGCTTCCGCTGGAGGTCTCGAACCTTGGCCCGAGCAGTGTCGTAGGCGGCGTACGCGTTGTTGATCGCCTCGTCCTGACTCGCGCCAGCGTCGCTGGCGATGTCCTCCTCGGCGTCACCGTCCTCGTAGGCCTCGTAGGCCTCGTCGTCGTAGTCCTCGTCCTGCTCGTCCTCCTCGTAGTCCACGTCGTCCGCCTCGGTGTAGTACACCCTCGTCTGCTTCTTGGACTTATCCTTGCCGCCCTTGCCTCCGCCCTTCGAGCGTCCATGAGGATGGGGCTGTGGCGGCCGGGAGGTCTTCTCCTGCAGGTGGAGGTCGTGGTAGTTCGTCTTCAGTGTGTTCTCGAAGGCCTTTGTCTCATACTTATTGTCCGCCACCATCGTGACCAGTCTCTTCTGGTCGTCCGTCAGCATAGCCCCCTCAAGGAGGAAGTACGCGTAGAGATCGTCGCTGAGCTTCGTCCCCTCGTCCAGCTCTGTCAGCTCCTTGTACTTGTTGTGGAACGTCCTCAGGTACTCGACGATCTCCTGGCCACGGCGGCGGCGGGACCTCTTGAAGAAATCATCGAACTTCTGCTGCTTACGCACCACCGCTACCTTGTCCAGGCCATCGAGAGCCTCGATGATCTTCTGATGCGAGCCGTCCTGGGTGAGCGCCGTGATGTTGTCCAGCAGGGGCTCCACCGCCTTCCACGCGCGGCCTGTGAGGCCCCGCGTCAGGCGCAAGCCCAGGTTCGCCCGCTTCTCCTTGCCAGCCTCCGTCGAGCTCGACTGTGTGCTGTACTCTATCATCACCCTCATTCTGTATTCTCGTAGAAGAGCTATGTTCTCGCCGTCCCAGTGCGGGATGCCCTCTTTGTCGACGAAGAGTTCCTCTGCGGACTCGTCCGTCATGCGGGCCATTGTCTCCGCCGTAGATCGTAAACCCAGCTCCGCGACCAGTTTGAACTCCGATCTGCTGCTCTGCTGCAATCCGAGTGGGCGCAACCCCTTTTGCTCCGACCAGCGTGCCGGCAGGCTCACGAGTCTCGGGCGCGGGCCGCCCGAGAGGCAGTAAAACCTGGGGCCCCAGGCTTGGGCCCACAGTGGTTGCGGGAGCACGGGAGAGGGGCAGAGGGAGAGCAAAGAGGAAAGGGATAGGCGGGTTGAGGCGAGCCTGGAAATCTTCACATAGGTTGCTTTGCCGTGATAATGTTTTTTTTTTCCCCAGCCTTGGGGGCAAACTGGAGACCAGCTTGAGCGTCTTGTAGCGATCTTTCGGCGACTCTGGGTCTCTTGGGCCGTGTAGGGGGCGTCCTGGCGCCTTCCTGGCGCTCTCCTGGAGCGCCCGGGCATCGCCAGGGCATCGGCCGGGGTACTTTTCGTCCAGGGCTCCCCAGGGGCTGCCACGCGCGCGCGAACTAGCAATATTGTTAACCTGTTACTGGAGATCTTAGCTCGCCTCTGGCCCGTTGGGAGGGCGAATTTGAAGGCGTGGCCCCAGAGGTCCCAACGCTTTTACTTGGGCTGTTTTTTGTTCGTCCGGGTTCATTTGCATGGTCCCAGAGCCCCTGGAGGCCGCATTGAAAAGAACGGATTGTCGGAGATCGGGGTGCCACGGCGCGAGGATGTTTTGGGGCGGGCCCAGCAAGGACCGGCGGAGGTCGGTCGCCCGAAGCATGGACAGCGCTCGAGCACCACTTCACCGACCTCACGACTCAGACCAATGGCGTAATCTCGCCCAACCCGCGCCGACACCGACACCGACACCAAGGACTTTCTTTTCCTCCTCCTCCCCCTCTCCTCCTAACTTTTTACGTGTCTCGCATTGCATGAATCCAGACACCTCAGATCCTAGAGGCCATGGCCTCACCCACCTGGTCTGCTCTAGGTCCGGACGCTCTCCGCTACGGTGGTCGCATCGCATCGCATCGCATCGGTCGCCCGACATATCCCCCGAGGGTTTGGGCGGCCCCAGCCGCGCAGGACTTCGGCTGGGGGCCGGGTTGCTGGGCTCCGCCTGGCTGGCCGCCGGACGGGAGGGGCGCCACGGGCCACACCGTCGTCGCAGGAGGAGGGAGGAGAAAGGAGGGAGGGAGGGAGGGAGGGAGGGAGGGAGGAGGGAGGAGGAGGAGGAGAAGGGAGAAGAAAGGAGGGAGGGAGGGAGGGAGGGAGGGAGGAGGAGGAGGAGAAGGAGGAGGAGGAGGAGGAGGAAGAGGATGACCAGGAGGAGGAGAAGGAGGAGAGGCAGGAGAAGGATGAGGAGGAGGAGGAGGGGGCGGAAGGAGGTTCGTAGCCATGTTGATTCAAGGCTCAACACAGTGAAGGTTCAGAGAACCGAGAATCTGGTATTAATTTGAGCCTATCCGTCGCTGTCTCTCGAGAAACCGGCGTCCGGCGCATTGCTTTTCACTGTCTGGGCTTCTGCCCCACCTGCATAACTTATCCATGTGCACACTGCTCCACGGCCTGTCGGCCCGCAGTGCATGCGCCGCCCGTCGGCCTTCTTACTCTCGGCTGCTATCGTACTCGCACAGCTCTGCCTCCTGGCGACAGGGGAACTTGACGCCAGCCTCGATCCGACGACCGAGCTCCTGGAAGCTGCAGGCGTTGGGTCCAGCGCTTCTCATCGGCATCCATGCTCTGAAGATCGATCCCGCGACGCTGCAGCTGGAGCAGGACCCGCTACACATCGGAGGAGCCGAAGTCAGAAAGGGCGTGGTGAGACGCTCTCTGAAGGCGAACGCTCTGACCCACTTCACCGAGCCGTCCCCTGGCAGCCTCAACCCTGCGGCGACGGCGATCGGCGACCTCCTCGCCCCGGCTCCGACGGTGGCGGCCAAGATCGAAAGGGCTCCCACAGCCCCGGGTGGGATGATGACGCTTCCAGCACGGACCGCGCTGACGACGACGACAACGTCACCAGGGCAGGGCATCGACACGGTCTCAAGGAACTGGCGTCGAAGATGGGCTCCAGGATCCTCGCCACTGCGGAGGCGCATAAGGACACAGCGGGGCGATGTATCGCCGATTCAAGGTAGATGTTTTCCCTCCCGAGCCAGTCCTCCCCTGGCGTTCCCCTTCAGAGAAGCAGAAGGAGGGAAGCGAGGGAGGAGAAGGAGGGGACACCCGCAACGAGGGGTCGTCGACTGGCGTTGCCAACCTCGTCGTCGGCGGCGTTGGCATTCGGCGTCGGCGTCGTCGTCGTCCTTCGTCGTCGTCGTTGATTGTCGGCGTCCGTTGACGTCGCCCGCTGCTGTCGATCGAGGCTCGGGTTTCGAATGTCGATGTTATGGTTTTCTCAGTTGTTGTTATCCTTTTTGGGGGCCTCTGGGAGGCTTCTCGTGACCACGGCTGGATTCCTGTCGAAATTCTGATCAGAAGGCATTCCAAGAGAGGTCTTCTTAGTCGTCGTCGTCGTCGTCGTCGTCGTCGTCGTCGTCCATCGTCGTTCGGCGTCCGCCGTCCGCCGTCCGTCGTCCGCCGTCCGTCGTCCGTCGTCGTCATTGTCGCCGCCGTCCTCTTCGTCGAAGACGTGGAGGATGAGGAGGAGGAGGAGGTGGAGGAGGAGAAGGAGAAGGAGAAGAAGGATCGGCTCTGACGAAAGGGGGAGGTTCGCGAAAGTGTGGGTACGAAATCTGCTACATGCCAGGCGTCTTCCTGCGTTCCCCGCTCCAGGAGGCGTTGGGAAAACCTGCTGCGCGCAGCTTATTTAATCGCTTCGCTCATTCCGCCGGCCCATATTGTCGCACCGTTGTGGGCTAGCCGAGTTTGGGGGCCTCTTGGGGACCGTTTTGGGGCCTCTTGGGGCCTCTTTTGGGCCTCTTGGGCGCCTCTTGGGGCGTCTTGGGGGCCTCTTGGGGGCCTCTTGGGGCCTTTTTGGGGCCTCCTGGGCGCCTTCTGGGGCGGAGGGCTCGATTTTTCAGTTCTCGGTTCCCCCCTTGAGCCCCTCTTGGGCCCGTCTTGGGGCCTCTTGGTCCGTCTTGGGCGGCACTTGGGCCCGTCTTGGGGCCTCTTGGTCCGTCTTGGGCGGCACTTGGGCCGTCTTGGGGGCCCTCCTGGGCCGTTCCGGGGCCGTCTTGGGAGCTTCGTGGGCCGTCTTGGAGCGGTCTTGGGAGCCTCTTGGGCCGTCTTGGAGCGTCCGGAAGCCGAAAAAGCCAGAACGCAAAAAACATACAAAAAAAAAAAATGTAAATCAGCGATTTTGGCCTCTTGGGGCCCTCTTCGGAGGCCTCTTGGAAGGCCCTTGGGGCGTCTTGGAGGCCTCTTGGGCTGTCTTGGGGCCCTGTTGGGCGTCTTCGGGCGATCTTTGGCCGTCTCGGGGCCCTCTTGGACCGTCTTGGAGGCTTCTTGGGGACCTCTTGGCCCGTCCTGGGGCCCTGTAACAGGGCTCTGGCATCTCTGGCCCGACCTTGCCGGGACCTTGCCGGGGTACTTTTCGTCCGGGGACCCCCAGGGGCCGCCCCGCGCGCGCGAACTAGAAATACTGTTAACCAGGTACCGGAGATCTTAGCACGCCCTGGCCCGTTGGGCCGGCGAATTTCCCCCTTTTTTCCGACCGGGGAGGTGGAAGACCTGGAGGGGAACGGAGAAGGACGTAGGATGAGAAGAGAAGGGAAAGAGGGACGGAGAAGGAGGGGGAGGTTTGCAGGAGGAGGGGAATGGCCCCCTCCCTCCTTCTGCCCCTCCTCCGTTGACCCCGACGATGGCGACGACAGTGACGACGACGGTGACGCCGGCCACGACGGCGACGGCGACGACAGTGACAACAGCGATAACGATGACGACCACGGCGACGACAATGGCGACGACAGCCACGACAATGACGACAATGGCGGCCTTCACGGCGACGGCAACGGCGACGACGGCGACGGCGACGACAACCACGGCGACGACAATGCCGACGACGGCGCAGATGGCGCGGACGGCGACGACGACCTACTAGGGAGCCGACGACGACGGCGATCACGACGGCGATGGCGGCGGCAGTGGCAGCGACCGACGGCTGGTGACCGGCCCGGGGCGGCAGGAGCCGAATCCCGAGGCGGCGCTGGCCGAGCGGCCGAGCTCGGTGCAGGCCGGCCCCCGCCGCCCTCTGCAGAGTTTCGCGCCCCGCGCCTGCCTCGGCGGCGCGCGCGGCCCGTACCCCCTCGCGCCGAGGAGAAATCACGACGGAAGGTTCTAGGCCTCCTAGATGGGGTCGGAGTAGATGGGGTCGAAGGAGCGCGCCGCATCGCCGATATGCATCGCCGATGCGGCTCGGTGTGGATCTCGATTTGCTTCACGTCGACGTCGCCGATTCATCGCTGACGTCGACGTCGACGTCGCAGATTCATCGCTGAAATCACGACGGAAGGTGGTTTTGCCTTTGCCCGTAATTTCCCCAATCGGTGCTCGCACTGAAGGGGGCCTATAGCGGAAGTTGAGAGATTTTTGGTGCAAGTTTCCCGCCGAGTTTGGTAGCAGGCCGGGTTCCCGGGTTCCCGGTTCCGGGTTCCCGCGTTCCCGGTGATTGGTTCCGGGCCGATTTCGGTGGGTTCTGGGTTCCCGGGCTGCCGGGTTCCCGGTCGATCCCCTCACCGAAAACCATCCATTGATCGGGGCGTTTCTTTGGTGTAATGGCTTCCAGGGGCCCTTAACAGGCCTCGGGGCCGTCAAAAAAGGTATTCGGGATGAAGATCCGGTCGCGCGAAGGGATCTGGGCCGCTGGGGGCCACGATAGAGAGAATCATGGTTTTGTTGGCGGCGCCCATACGGGGGTGGCGCGAGGGGGGCTGCCTTCTAAGAATGTGGCGGCGCTTCGTAGGAGGCAAGGGGGCCTGCTAGAGGCCCGCTTGGCTTCGGAGAAGCCTCCTTCGAAACCTCCGGTGCCTTCTATGAAGAAGGCCCTTGCTTTCTACGTAGCCCCTTCGCCTGAAGTCGCCGCCCCCCTCCCGCCAGCCCCTTCTGGGCGTCGCCAGGGTTAATGAAGGCAACCCAGACCTCCAGCGCATGAAGCAAGAATCAGCAAAGAGGCCGTTCAATGTCTTTGGCCTCCGGGGACCCTCCCTGGGCTCTCCCTGGTGACCACCCAGAGACGGATGGGGATGGAACGCCGGCCCTGGGGAAGGGGTCGGGATTTCTGGGGGGCCTGGCATTGCATTTTTGGGAGCGGGTCTTGGAGGAAGGAGATTCGGTTTCTCGCCGGTCTCTCCAGGCCTCGCAAGGAATGCTGGGTCAGAATGGGGTCGGACGATGGCGCCGCATCGCCGATGCATCGGCGATGCGGCGCGATCCTCCGACCCCATCGGCGCCGCATCCATTTGGGAGGTTCCATCCAGGGGCCCTGGGACAGTTCCAAAATACAGTCAGGACGCTGACAGAAAGGCCCCTTCGTGCCTCACCCAGCGCTCCGCATGCTGGCACGGCGACTGTGCTCGTGCGCTTTGGGCTGGTCGTCGCTTCCCCCTTTGGCCTCTCTTCCTCGTCGCCCTGCGTTCCCTCGTCGCCCTGCGTTCCCAGGGAGAGCGGAGGGGCGAGGCGCCAGCCCAGGCCTCGCTGCAGGGGCTCGGCCCCCCTGCGCCCGCACTCGCCGCAGAGATCCCAGGGCCCATCCCGATCCAGTCGATCCGACTCGATGTCGGTGTCGATATCAACCCGATCCGATTCGTTTCGGATGCAGGATTTGAGCTGAAAGGCGTTTTTGCGGGTTTGCTGTCGCTTCGCAGCAGAGGCGCAACGATGGCAGAACGGAGGACAACGAATCCACAACGAAAACGAAAAACACTGTTCCGCTCGAGCCCTGTTCGGATTGTTCCGACGATCCGATGCGGCCCGATGCTCGCATGGCGCTGTTATGCACCCTGGCGCGCTCGATCCGAATCGACTCTGGCTCCGTGCCGATGTGCAGCTCGATCCGACGCTCGTTCCGAGCCGATCCGCTCTCCCGGCTCGATGCCGACTGATCTTGGGCTCCCGGATCCGGGCCCCGTCCCCCGCGAAGCCCCGGGGCGCGGGATGCAGCGAGGAGCCGCTCGAGGACCTCGGGGGCCTCTGGGACATTGACCTCTCCTCGAGGGGCGGCCCTCCGAGGAGGGCGCGGGGCGCCTTGTTCGGGGACCCGTGCCGCGCTGGCGAATGCCGCATATTTTCTCGTGCAGCCGAACGTGGGTCCGCATAGTGCCTGACGGGGAGATCTGGACTTCACGCAAGTCGGGGCTCACTTGCAAGCCTCTTCGGCCCGGCGCTTGCAAGCAGGCCTCGCCCGAACCCAAAGTAGGAGGCCCTGCAAACGAGTGCCTACGGCAGGTTCGTGTCGCGACCCCAGCGCGGCCGTTCAAGGTTGAACGCCGCCGGTGGCCCAAAATCTGCCAACATGGAACGATCGGCGCTATCGGAAAGCGCCGGTCGTTCAAGGCTGCACGCTCCACGCGGTGTCAGAAGCCCACGCCGGGGTCGTCACGACGCGAACCCGCTGTGAGGCGGCGCGCTTCTGCCCCCTCTGCTCGCGCCCTCCGCCCCTCGCACCGCGTGCCCCCGCGGTCGCCTCGGCCGCCCTGCGGGGCCGTCGGATTGGCTCGCCCGATCACTTGCGGGCACGGGTCCAATCCTGGACATGGTCGCGTCGTGAGGAACTCACGACGGGAGGTGTTTGGCAATTGGTCAGCCTCCAGGGGCCCTCGCCAGGCCCCGGGGCCGTCAGAAAACTACTCGGGATGGACGCCGGCCCTGTATGGGCAAAGGGTGGGGACTTCTGGGAGCCGGTATTGAAAATCATAGCCAGAGTCCAGCATCCTCAACCAGCATGTTTTGAGCCAAGGTGGCTCCTCAGAGTGTGCGCACGTTAAGTTCTGCTGCTCCTGATCCGCCTGCGCCTTGGGCGTCGTCGTCGAGCTTTCCGTCATAGTCGTCTTCGTCTTCCTCCTCATCCACGTCATAAATTTTCTCGCCATCGCCGTCCCCCTTCCTCTACACCTCCACCATCCTTCTCTTCTTCCTCCTCCTCCTCCTCCTCCCCCTCATCGTCATCATCAGCACCATCAGCATCATTATCACTATCATCAGCATCATTATCACTATCACCATCATTATACTCAGCAACATCATCATCAGCATCATCATCATCATCATCAGCACGATCAGCATCATCACCACCACCATCATCATCATAAGCACGATCAGCATCATCATCACCATCATCATAATCATTATCATCATCATCATCACTCAATCATCATCATCATCATCATCATCATCATCATCATCATCATCATCATCATCATCATCATCATCATCATCGTCATCGTCATCGTCATCGTCATCATCATCGTCGTCGTCGTCATCATCATCATCATCGTCATCATCATCATCATCATCATCCCCACCTTTCTTCCTCCTCCCACTCTTCCTGTTCCTCTTCCTCATCGTCCCGCGGCGGAGCGCGGTCCGGGCGCACTTTGAATCGGTGCCAGCGCGCGGTGCACCCCCCAGTGCTTCGCTCTGGGAACAGCCCCTGCCTAGCGACCAGCACGAGGGCCTGGCGGCCAAGCAGCGGCCGCTTCCGGCGGGGAGGGGTTGCGCCAGCCGGGGCTTACGGACCAGATCCCTTATAAGGGCGCTGGACGAGCACCGACAGCGAGGTGTGGGCGGCCTCGCGCGCCGGTCGCCCGCGCCCGGCGCCGCGCAGCGCAGCGCCTCCGCGCCGCCAGCCCCGCCCCCGGCGGCACACGCTGCCCCGCCGCGCAGCGCGCCCGCGCGCCGCGCGCGCAGCAGCCCGGCGGGCCTGGCGACCACGGCCTGGCCAGGCGAGAGGGCGAGAGATGTAGAACAACACAAACAAGAAACCGAGAGATATTGAGAGACAGAGGGGGCTGCACTTGTTGTTAGGAGGGTGTGTCTTTGAGAGAAGAAGAGGGCGAAATACAAGGAACGATCTGTACCCTCTTCCCAGATGCATGCGCGCGACAGAACGAAGTATTCTTCTCAGCATGTTGAAGACAAGAGAAGCGCCGAAAGAAACGGAGAGAGAGAGAGAGAGAGAGAGAGAGCAAGCGATGACATATGCATAAGGCTTCCTCGAGGTTGGGAGAGACATTTGGCTGTTACAGAGAAGGAGAGATGGAGAGATTCGATTTCATCCTCATCCTCCTTCACAGCTGTGTGAGACAGAGCGAGAGAGAGAGAGAGAGAAATAGAGAGAGAGAGAGAGAGAGAGTGTAAAGCAACAGAGTCGAAGGAAAGGGCTTGAACGGAGATGAGGGGAGGCATTGCTTTCTGACAGAGGAGAGCTCCAGAGCCATTGGAAAATCTTCTTCGATTCTCGAATACCACCAAGCCCTATTATGCGTAGCTTCTTGTTGTTGATGATGTTGTTGTTTGGCTGGTCGGTGATACCACCAAACCCCACGATACATGTGTTTCTTTTGAGGAGGCCGCAAACGTGGCCAGGAAGGCGCTTGCGGGAGGAGCATGTCCACAAACCTTACTGTACACATGTTTGTGTTTCTTCGTCAGGGACACCACCAAACCCCATTCAACACAGTTCTGTTTTGTTTTGGATCCCCGCCCAACAGGTTGGGGTCGTAAAAACAAAAATAACAGACCTCCCAGCCCGCCCGCCCAGCATACCGCTGCCGCCAGATCCCCAGGCTCCCGATAGTCCCTGGCGGTCCCGCCCCCCCCCCTCCCGCCCTGCATACCGCGGCTGCCAGATCCTCAGGCTCCCGATAATCCCTGGTGGTCCCGCCCCCCGCGCCGACTTGCCCACTATGCATACTGTTGCCTTCAGATCCCCAGGTCCCCGGATAATCCCTGAGGGTTCCACCCCCCGTCTTGAGTCGCCCACTCTGCATACCGCGGCCGCCAGATCCCCATCGTGCGATTTTTTGAAACGAATGTGCGCAACGTTGAGGCGAGAGCATCGAGCCGCCCTTCATCCGTAAATCTCTTGCAAGTTTGTGAAGCGAATGCGCGCGGCGCTATGGCGATATCCACATCATCCTTCCGGTGCGGGGATAACGCTTCCTGGGCTGGGGGAGAGTTTCTTAAATGTTTCTTAGGGTTACTTTTCGCCCGGCGACCCGCAAGGGCGGCTCGCGCGCGCGAGCTCGAAATCTTCTACTCTAGTTGCCGGAGATCCTAACACGCCTCTGGCCCATTGGGCCGGCGAAATCGTGTGTCATGGGGTTCTTTTATTCGTTCAAGTTGGAGAGGAGCTCCCAACCCGCCTCGCACACCATGCATTCCTCTGCCGCCAGGGGCCAGACCCACATCGTGCCAGTCCTCCCTGGGAATCGGGTCCCGCCTCGTGTCTTCGACGCGTGATGACGGCAAGGCGCGGCCGCGGGCCCCAAGAGTGCCAGTGCTCCCCGGGGCCCACCAAACCACCCCAACCCAACCCGAAGGCCCCAATTTGCCCTCCATTCCGAGTGGGCGGGGCGTCCGGGATCATTGCGCAGCCACATGAAACCCGTACCCCCTCCAACCCGAAATTTGGATCTTCGGGTTGGGTTGGGGTGGTCTTGTAGGTGTCGCTGGAATCAGAATGATTAGTTGTGGGCCTCCCACGGGTTCTCGTCGCTGCGGCCCTTGAGCCGATCCCCTCCCATGTCGTTCCCCTTCGGTACGGGAGTTTGAGACGGGGGTCAATGCAAGCACAGGTCAGCCAGAGCACCGGATCTTGCAAAGCCAGGGTTGCATTGACCTGGGCTTGCGCGCAGGATCCCGCAGGATCCTGCAAGATCTTGCAGGATCCTGCAAAGCCTGACTAACTCGGGTTTGCACTGACCCGGGTCTGTGCGTCCCCAATCGGTGCCCTCCCTCGTCGGCGGCAGGGCCGCCTGCTCCGGGAGCAGCACTGGTGGCAGTGCCTCGCGGCGGCTGGTCCTGAGGAGGCCGATGGGGCCTTGCCCTCTGCTCCACCCGCTTCCGCGCGGCACGGCAGCCCAAGCCTCCAGCGAGACATGTCGCCGCGCCGCTTGTTCCCATGCGCGGCCTTGCGTCTTGGGGGGGGGCGCCGCAGGCACCAGGGCAAACGCCGCCTCGGGCGCGGTGGGTTTGCCGTGGGGTTTGCCGCGGTGCTTTCGTCGTCTACCCGGGGCGCGGGTCGCAGGGCTTGCCGTGGGTTTGCCATGGTGTCGGCGTCGTCCATTTGGGCGCGTCGAGAACAAGCGGCGCGGCGACATGTGATGTGTTCGACCTTGGCGTTGTTCCTCGATTTCGGCCTCGGGTGCCCGTTCTCAGGCTCCGTAGACATCATAAAACGGATCCAGGGCGAAGAGCTAGACCACAGGGAAGGGATCGGGACATTTGGGGCCCTGGATAAAGAAAAGGCCGTCGGATGTGCAGGAAAGAGCGTTAAGTTCGCTCGCATGAAGGCCCCCTGTTGTTAACCCTGGGGCCGGGGGAGCATCCATAATTGCTTGGTCGGGAGCCTTGAGACGGGGGTCAATGCAAAGGGGGACAGCCAGAGCGCTGGATCTTGCAGGATCTTGCAGGATCCTACAAAGCTCGGCTGCTCGGGTTTGCATTGACCCGGGTCAGTGCGTCCCCGATTTCGAATGGGAACGGGGGAAGCGTGTTGGAAAAGCACGACGCCGGAGCATTTGGGATGGTCGGTGGCCGGTCGAGTGGGGGAGGGAGTCTTTATCAGAAAGGATCAGTGAAGACAATTCCCCCGAAGGGGAAGGAGGTGGTTGGAAGAGCCATACAGCTGCCAGCGGGAAAGGTCCGCCAGCGTGCCGGCGCAAGATTCTGCATGGCGAGGTTCAGAAGGTTGTAACATGTGATGCCTCTTATCTCGATTCCGCCACGGGTTCTCATGAAACCTCCGTCGTGGTACTCTTGGTGTCCACTTGGGCAGTCTTGGTGTCGTCTTGGGCGACCTCGGGCCCATGTCGGTCGCCTGGGGGGTCTCTTGGGGTTGCCTGGGGGCCTCCTGAAACCTTTGGGGCCGTCGTGGAACCCCACCTTGGTCCAGAGCCTTTGAGGCCCTCATGGGCTTGTCTGACTCCCTCTTGGCCCCTCCGGGGCCCTCTTGGAAGCCAAGTGGAGCCGAAAGGGCAGAGAAACGCAACACATTCTGCAAGGGTTTGCCGCGAGTCCGCCGCCTGTCCGGGAGGAGGGAGATGAGGAGGAAGAGGAGGGTGACGAGGAGGAGGAGCAGCAGCAGCAGCAGGAGGAGGAGCATCAGGAGGAGGAGGAGGAGGAGGAGCAGCAGGATGTGTCGAGCAGGAGGAGGAGGTGGTGGAGGAGGTGCTGAGGCCCTTAGAGAAGGCCCCCCTCTGCAGCTGGCACCGCTAGCACCAGTCGGAGGAGAGCACAAGAAGAGCTGTGGACCTCGCCTCCGAGACCCCCTCGAGTCATGACAGACATCACGACGGCAGGTTTTTCATTTCTTTCTGGCTCTTGGGGCCCCTACCGGGCCTCGGGACCGTCGAAAAACGATTCAGGAGGGAAAACCGGTCCGGGGAGATGGGTCGAGACTTTTGGGAGGTCGAAGTTATAACAAAAATCATGACGGCGGGGGTCTGGACTTAATGCGCCCCGACGTTTGCATTGTGCATAGTGCTGTTGTGCATCCTGGAACGGCCGATCCGGTTGGAGGAGGAGGAGGAGGAGGAGGAGGAGGAGAGAGAGGATGGGGCATCTTGGGAGCCTCTGGGGGCACTCTTGGGCTCTTGGGGCATCCTGTCTTGGGCCGTCTTGGGGCCCTCTTGGGGCCGTCCTGGGGGCATCTTGGGTTGTTCTGGGGCCATCTTGGAGGCCTCTTGGACAATCTTGGGGCGATCTTTGAGGGCTCTTTGGCCGTCTCGGGCCGTTGGAAGGCCAAAAAGAAACAAATGCCAACACCCTTCACAAACCAAAAGAAATTCAATGATTGTGGCCTCTTCGGGCCTCTCTGGAGGCCCTCATGGGGGCCTCTTGGGCCGTCTTGGAGGCCTCTTGGGGGTCTCTTGGGCCGTCTTCCGTCATCTTGAGGCCATGTTGGGCCGCCTTGGAGGCTTCCTCGGCGAAGTGTGAGGAATCTTAGACTCACTTGGGCCGTCTTGAAGGCCATCTTGGGCGAACTTGAGGGCCACCTTGATCATCTTGGGTTCGAGGATTAAGGAGAGGTTGTATAGCGAACGCTATGTCCGACGCTGTCTTGGCTCAAGTCTGCGCAGTCCAACGTGCTACGTTCAACGCCCTGTGTACTTCTATTTGCGGTCCATCGCAATGGACAAATGCCACGTCCTTCGATGATCCATCTCCCGATCCCATGGCTTCTCTCTTACATCTCGTCTTGCCTGCCATCAAGGGATGATTTGTGGGATACCTCGATACGTCGCCGACGTTATCCTAGGAGTCGGGTTCTCAGCTTATTACCTCATGGTCAAGCCTGGGACTCTTACTTTTCGCCTGCCAGCAGAGCTGGCTACATCTTTATGTGGCTGGTTTTTACAGCAGGTGTTATGTTCGTGACAACTGACCACGGCACAGTGGAGTACCCGACTGCGCCGGCTGTCAGCCACTACATCCCAACATTCTCAAACCATTTGGTAAGTCACAGCCCTATACCTCCATCTCCCCGCCGCGTGGCCACACGCTACGCACGACCCAAACACCGACATTTATCCGCAAGTTGGCGGCCACGTCGGAGCAGACACCCAGTCGCAACCCTCAGGACCGACGCCGCGTGGCCGTTAACACGCTACGCACGCGACATTTATCCGCAAGTTGGCGGCCACGTCGGAGCAGACACCCAGTCGCAACCCTCAGGACGCGACGGAATCCAATGATAAGCGCCCTAATATCAACGGCTACAACATAACAGGGCACTACGTTAAGGTCGCGATATTTGAAAGAGCGTGTTCTACCGCTGCTGGCGGAAAACCGGGGGGGGTCACTACCGGTTCGAACCCCTCCCCCCCCCCCCCCTCCGGAAAACCGGGGGGGTCACTACCGGTTCGAACCCCTCCCCCCCCCGCCCCAGTTCATCATGAAAAGGGGGGGGGGTCACTACCGGTTCGAACCCCCCCCCCCCCCCTCGAAAACCGAGTGGGGGTGCGGACAGTGGTGGGGACGGTGTTGGTGGGGACAGTGGTGAGGGGACAGCGGGACAGTGGTGGGGACAGTGGGACAGTGGGACAGTGGTGGGGACGGTAGTGGTGGGGACAGTGGTGGGGACAATGGTGGGAACAGGGGGGACAGTGGACAGTGGTGGGACGGTGGTGGTGGGGACAGTGGTGTGGGGACAGTGGGAATGAGGTGGAAACAGTGGGACAGTGGAGGGTACAATGGTGGTGGGGACAGTGGTGAAGGCGGTGGCGAGGACGGCGGTGGGACAATGGGACAGAGGTACAGTGGGGACAGTGGTGGGGACAGTGGGGACAGTGGTGGGAACAGTGGGACAGCTCAGTGGGACAGCGGAGGAGTCAGTGGGACAGTGGGGACAGTGGGGATAGTCGGGCAGTGGTTGGGGCCGTGGAGACAGTGGGGAGAGTGGAACCGTGGTGGGAACAGTTCTGGGGACAGCGGGGACAGTGCGACAGTGGTGGGGCCACTGGTGGGGACAGTAGGGGCGGTGGTGGAACCAGTGGGGACAGCGGTGGTGAGGACAGTGGTGCTGGGAACACCAGTGGGGGATGTGATGCGGACGGTGGTGGGGACCGGGAGTCGTTTGCTGGCGGTGAGTGGGGGGGGGGGGGGGGTTCCAACCGGTAGTGACCCCCCCCGGTTTTCCGGATCCGGAGGAGGGGGGGGGGGGGGGAGGGGTTCGAACCGGTAGTGACCCCCCCCGGTTTTCGAGGGGGAGGGGGGGGGGGGGGGGGGAGGGGTTAGGGGAGAGGGGGGGGGGTTTTGCCGGGAGGGAGGGGGGGGGGGGGGGGGAGGGGTTCCAGCAGGGGGGGGGGGATTTTCGGAGGGGGTGGGGGGGAGACCCCCGGGCTCCGGAGGAAAAGGTTGGCAATTTTCCACAGTAAAGCGGCGGTGGATCACGCTCTCTCCGATATTTGGAACTATCTGGGTGTGCCTAGGCCTTGCCGTGGCAGACGTGCGAGGAGAAGGACTGGATGAAACACGAATTCGGGGCCCCTTCTGGGACCCCGCAGGTAACGCACCCTTCCGCGATTTTACTCGCGAAATACACGCATCGCTTAACGTCGCGAACGGAAGCGTGACTCCACCCCAACCGGCAGCTGTTCTACAGCGCGGCCTCGGGGGATTGGCTAGGACACTAGCCATGAGGGTGTCGTCCACCATCATCAATTACGGTGTTAAACTGCAGGGGGGACGCACCAATGGATTCACATACATCATGTACCTGCTAAGCACCAAACCTGAAAACTGCGAGGACGAGCGACAGCTCACCTCAGGGACAGCCCTCATCGACTTCAGAGTCGAAAGAGACGAGCGTATCGACTCAGTACTGGCCCGATCCGAGATGGCCAGAATGGAAGCAGACCCAGCAGACTTCAACACACCCAACTTCCAGATCCTTACCCTGATCTTATTTCGTGCCCTGCGGGGTGGTACTTCCCGAGCAGCTCAACTACTGCAACCGCTGAACCACCATATGTCCCGCACTCAATAACAGCACGACCAAGTCTTGGAGCGCATGCACAGCCACGGACACTTGGTTGAGCGTTCCCAAGGGAACATAGGGAGCATCTTCAGCGGACGCAGCGCTGGCACTTACCACCCCGTAGTGGGCGACGCACCGGCAGCCATGCCGAACAGGATTTGGAACGACGGACACCCCACTGAGTCCACGACGCTACTAGGCCAAGACGCCCACAAGAACAACGAACAGGCGTCTGGCTTAAACATTGGCTCGCCGTCAGCGGACAGCAAAACGCCAAATGACTAGACTATCTTCTGGGGCTCACCCATCCAACAAGACGACGACGTACTCGATTCCTCTACGGATGCCGATACGGTCTCCTCTACCGGTGCCGAAAATTTGGACTGGTCAGACCTGCCCTCCGGTGATGACGCAATTGCGCAGTACTTATACCTAGGCCTTCTTCACGCCAAAAGAAGGTGGATGCGACGGATGGGAAAAGATCAGTCAGGATATTCCGGCGAGCTGTACGTTGTGTCTTTTTCCGCAAAGGAAAGGGCGCGGCAGAGGCGGCAGACGTACCCGCAAATTGCATAGCAAAGGCATAGCCACGTTCCTGGCTCGATTGGCCGACTACGACTTTGTAAACCTACTCTTAGGAGGGTAAAGATATAGGCAAAGGTCGCAAGGCATACAACAGGTAAGGGCAAGGACGTAGGCCGAATCCAATGGGCAAGGATTGGAAAAACGGATGACATGCAGCACCTGCGGGGGCGACAAACACTTCCAAGCGCAATGTTCGACGGATCCGTACTTATTGTCTCAGAACAACCCGAAGCGGATATGATTGAGAACGCTGATTTCCCCGAAATCGACCACTTTTTTTCAAACCAGTTCAGTTTGGTTTTGATGGCACACTTTGCTAGCGCTGCCATGTCGGTAGAAAGATATGCCGGGTGCCTCCACGACGGGGTCGAGGAGCTCTACGACAAGTCGTCGGTCAGCTCCGTCCGGTCGTTCACATTGAATCGCTTGCGTTGCATGTCCGTGAGTTCGGATGCTGCGCCTGGCTTCGTGGGGTCGTCGGTGGATGTGTCGTCAATCTCGTCGCAGGGCTCCTCCGTGAGGCTTGTCGCTAGCAAGAGGGCTGCTTCGCCCTCCTTCTCCAGAGTCAGTTTCGCCAGGAACATGGTCGCGCGCTTCTCGTACTCCTTCCAATTGCTGAGCGCTTCGTCGAACATAAGCAATCCGTTTTGGTTGAGCTGCACTGCCGTCGAACGTTGCGTAGCCGCTGGGCTTCGCCATTGTGACGATGCTGAACTCAGTGAGGCCGAGAATGTCGCTGCTGTCGCTGAAGGTGAGGATCTCGCTGGAGGTCGATTGTTGGTCGCAGCCGCTGTTGCGGCTGTCGTCCGCGCGGTGCTGTATGTCCGGCCAGCTCTGGAGATGGAAGGTGCGAGCCGATCGTGGCCCGCTCCACTGCCAATATGGATTGGTCAAAGCTCCAGAAATCTTTGACGACCAGCAGTATGGATAGCAGTAAAAACATCAGCCGATAACGTTTTCACACCGCACGCGTAGTACCTCAAGGGCCCCTGGTACGGTTCGGGCCAAAATGGACAGCGGAGGCAAACCCCTCACATGCTGCTCTGCACGTGCGTTTGCATTTGCTGCAGGTGCTGCTGCTGGTGCTGTTGCTGCTGCGCTGAGCACGACATACAGCGTACATTTCACACCCCTCCTCATTTCGTCCTGTTTTGCATGTTTCCTCCTGCTTTCTCCTCCCTCCACCATCACCGTTCTCCGCACTCCATCCCCGCGCCTCCCCATGCTGATTATACTCCTCCTCCTCCCTTCGGCCTCCTCCTCCTCTTCCTCCTCCTCTTCCTCCTCCTCATTCTCCTCCTTTTCTTTGTAGCGTGTCACACCTTGCGTAGCGGGCGTAGGGGCCCCACTAGCTCTCTCAACACGAGCGAATAGGTCTGAATACACTGACCTTTAATGCGAGGTAGATACGATGCCACTCACATTGTCCCAGAGCTGCGTGCTATGACCTCTCCTCCTCCTCCTCCTCCTCCTCCTCCTCCTCCTCCTCCTCCTCCTCCTTCTCTGGCACGCTCGCCTCCTCCCCTTCTCTCCTCCTCCTTCTCCTCCTCCTCCTCCTCCTCCTCCTCCTCCTCCTCCTCCTCCTCCTCGTCCTCCTCGCTCGCCCACCCCACCCCTCCAGGCCGCGGCGCCGCCTCTGGGGCAGCCGCCCGCTGGTGCCGGGCCGCCCGCCTGACTGCGGAGGGGTCGGCGTCGAAAAGGCGCTGAGCCGGGGGCCGACGGCGTCGACGGCAACGGCGGCGGTGGCGACGGCGGCAAGGCGGCTCAGGGAAGAGATCGTCAGAGGAGGGAAAGGCACCGCTACCGCTATCCTTCCCTCGTTTTTCCCTTTTTGGGCCTCCTGGGAGGCCTTCGTCGCCATCGGTGGATTCGCTTCGAGATCCTGGTGAAAACGCACCCCGGGAGAGGTCCGGGCAGTAGCTGTATCTGTGCGTTTTGGTTTCCCCAGATCGGGAGTTATGAGGCGGGGGGTCAATGCAACCGGGCTTCAGCCAGAGCGGTGGATTTTGCAGTATCCTGCAGAGCCCGGGGTGTATTGACCCAGGCTTGCGCGCAGGATCTTGCAGGACCTTGTCAGGCCCGACTGATCCGGGTTCGCACTGACCCGGGCCAGTGCGTCTTCGAAGAGATGTCAAGCGCCCCATCCTCGCGTTGTCCACGTCGCAGCTCCGCCACGCCCAGCGTCGCGTATTTCCTCTCCGTGTGCGCGCTGGCGCTGCAAAGTGTGGGACCGCCACGGCCATCGTAGCTGAGAGGGCCGATCGAGGCCAGGGTCTCTCCGTGTCGGGTGTCGGTGACCTGCGGGAACGGGCCTTGTGCCGGACGAGGTGGCGCGCTCGCTCGCTGACGTCGGCCTCGACGGTGTCGACGACGGCGGCGAGAGAAATTCGCCGGCCCAACGGGCCAGAGGCGTGCTAAGATCTCCGGTGACTGCTTTACAATCTTTCTACTTCTCGCGCGCGGGGCGGCCCCTGGGGGCCCCCGGGCGGAAAGTACCCCGGCAAGGTCCCGAGAGAGTCCCGGGAGGAGTCACCAGGGCGCTCCAGCAGCGCCCCAACGCGGCTCCGAGACGTCCCCGAGAGCCCCAAGAAGGGCCAAGAGGCTTCCAAGAGGCCCCCAAGATGCTACATGAGGGGTCCGAGATGCCACAAGATCGCTCCAAGACGCCCACGATGGCCCCCAGACGCCCCAAGAGGCCTCCAAGAGCACTCCCGAGAGGGCCCCAAGAGGCAAAATTCACTGCTTTTCCTTAGGTTTTGGAGAGATTTTGGCGTTTCCACCTTTTCGGCTTCACGACACCCCAAGACGGCCCAAGAGGCCCCCAAGACCGCCCCAAGAGGGCCCAAGAGGCCCCCAAGAGGGCCCCAAGACGGCCCAAGAGGGCTCCAAGACGGCCCAAGAGGCCTCCAAGACGGCCCAAGAGGGCCCCAAGAACGCCCCAAGAGGGACCCCAGGGGGGGAACACGAAACAATATTTCGAGCCCTCGGCCCTCAGAAGTCCCCAGGAGGCCCCAAGAGGCCCCTAAGAGGCCCCAAGAGGCCCCCAACAGGCCCTCAGGAGGCCCCCAAGAGGCCCCCAAGCGGCCCCAGGAGGCCACCCAAATGCCCCCCCGAGCACGCAAGCAAGTGCCAGCGACGCTACACTATGGGCCGGCGGAATGAGCGAAGCGATTCAATATCTTCTTGCAACCGCCCAGGTGCAACCACCCAGGGGTAGCAAGACTAAGACAAGCATCATCAAACATCATCATCTGTATAACGTGGGCTTCGCCCTCTGCCGCCCGCCTGGCGCGGCGGAGGGGCCTGCCGCCGAAGAGGCGCTGCGCCGACGGGCGACTGGGTCGACGGCAGCGGCGGCGGTGGCGGCGGTGACGGCGAGGCGGACCGGGGGCGAGAAGAAGAACTTGGCATCGCTCGGAGGGTGTGCACTTTTCTCGGCGGGGCCACCGACAGAAACTCTGGAGCATCTTAGAGCATCTTGGACCATCTTGGAGGCGGGTCAGGAAAGAGAGGAAGAGCGTATGGCAATCGTCAGGGGTAGCAAGGGCGGGGCAAACGTCAATAAGCATCACCATCATTGTCATCATTCTCATCATCATCATCATCATCATCATCATCATCATCATCATCATCATCATCATCATCATCATCATCAGCATCAGCATCATCATCATCACATCATTATCATCCGTAGCAAGTTTGACTCAAGTTCGAAACGTGCGACACTGGTGCTTCGAACTTGGACTCTGCCGAGGGGACGGCTCGAGCGTCCTCAGGAGCTTCTCCTCTCCCGCTCTTTGCGGCGAGACGCCCATGTGGCCGCAGGTTCATCTCGCACGCAATTTGCAGCGAAGCCCTCAGCACCTCCTCGATATGGCCCTGGTCGGTGCCGACGCCATGCGAACATGAGAATGAAGCGTTTCAAGCCGCAGCAGGCCAGCATCGATGTGCTGGACAACAAGATCGTGAACAGCATGCACGAGGTGAAGCGCGTGGGCACCAGGGTGGCTAAGCCACGAGGTGGTGCAGACCCTGCTCTCCGACCTCGGGAAGCAGAATGCCAAGATCGCCTCCCTCGCGATGAAGGTGGTCATGATCAATGATGGCAGGATGGGCGAAGGATGTGGACTTGCACGAGATGGAGAAAGCCTTGCTCCTCTTCGGCGGTGCCAACGCATACAGGACGACCAACAACTCGATGCTGAGCTTCAAGCCCGTGTTGTGAAACTCGAGTCGGCGATTGCTGCGGCTACCTCCATTAGATCCTCGTCGGTTGCTTCTGTGAACTCCATCCGCAGTGACCCGTGATCCTACTTCTCTCCTCCTCGTGATGGTCATTGACCTGCTCCTCCTCCTCCTCCTCCTCCTCCTCCTCCTCCTCCTCCTCCTTCCGTAGCCATTTTGGCTCAAGCCATTTTGGCTCAAGTTGCCATATCCTCAAGGCAGCTGGCCATGTCAGAGCAGGGCTGCTCCCGACTCGGCCCGCGACACAAGGGCCGGGGGTTGACCCTTTTCGCGCACTAAGGCATTTTGCCGCCCAGATTCTCTCTCCAGTTCTTGTCTCGCTTCCTGGCAGTGCAATGGCCGCTGCCGAGGTATCCAATGCTCAGCTGCTTCAGGTTCTCGAAGGAATGAACGGCGGCATGAACGCCATGAGGGACGACATCACAGATGTCAAAGAGCGTCTCGCGGTTGCTGAAGGGCTCGAGGAGAAGATTTCCGATCTCGAGCTCGCCATGGAGGGCAAGTTTGAAGAGGCTAAGAATGCTCAGCAAGCCCTCGTTCTCGACATGGATCTACGAGTTTCTCGACTCGAGCATGCCCATCAAGAAGCCGCCACCAACGCCGCCTTCCTTGGCACCGAGGACGGCAACCCCACCGCCAAAAACGCAGGGATCGAGATTCAACGCCAGATGAATGAGAAGATGGCCAGACTCGAAGCGTCTCTTGCCGAACTCCAACGAGCTCCGTCCGATGCAGGCTCCGCTTCAACTCGGCCGCCATCCAAGCCTCGTCGCTTAGGGAGGGGCACCAGCGCTGGCCCCAGCGCATCCGAGATTCCCGCGATCGATCTCGCCAACGACGAGCACAACCATATCGACCCGACCAGACGGTGGATCAGCGGGTTTCCTCGCCCAGTCACCGAGCCATATCGGCGCGCAGTCTTCAACCAGATGAAAAGCCGACTTCCTGCCGCCATCAGCGAAGGGATGGCAGGGCATTTCCACAAAGTATCACAAGCGTTCGCCGTCACCTTCAACTCCGAGCAGAGGCGCGCGACTTCCACGACTGGTTCCTCGCGAACCCCGTGACGTGGCAGGACTATCGCAACACCTCCCTTCATCCACTGCGCTGCCGTAGGGATATGCCGCTGCAGGCCCGCCAGACGAACCGCGTCCTGAGCGCCCTCTGGCCGCTCGTCCGCAAGCACCTCGAGAACGCAGGCAAGTGGAGTCCGTCCATCAAGATCGGCACCAACCCGTTCAAAGGCGCGTTCAGTATCACCACCGAGAATGACCATTGGGAGATCTTCAAGTTGCCCGACGCTCCTGGAGGCATGTGCGAGCTGAAGCCGATTAGCGACCAGCTCTCCGAGTGGAGCATCACCGAGCCGACCGCCAAATGGATGGTCGAGCAGGCCCAGGCCTCCGTCCAGCAGTACTGAAGTGATGCCAGCCTAGTATCGTGTGCAAATTTTATATCTCTTCCCGCTTCCTCACTGCCTCTGTCGCCCGAATGTTCTGCTCTTTGTTCGCCTTCCCTGTCGAATGCTGAACTCGGAGCCCAGCCGCCTTCGCCTGAGAAACCAGCCAGTTCTCGCCTCTCTGTTCCGCCGCCCCTGGCCAACGGTCGAGGTATTCGGATTGCTACATGGAACTGTCTTACCCAGTTCGGCGCGGTCTCTGGGGACCACGACACTCAGGTCAAGACCTTCGATCGACTTACTAACCTAACTAGAGCAAACACTATCAATTTCTTACAAGAAACGCACGGCCATGAAGGGGATCGCGAGTCGTTGCGTACCGAGTTCCCTGGCTATGAATCTTTCTGCACGTTCTGCCCCGACAGTCACGCTGGCGGGAACGCGATCATGTTCGCTCGCTCTCTTCTCGCTCTGCTTCCTCAACATCAGCATAATGTGGTTATTCCTGGGCGTCTCCATGCCGTCACCATCCAGTCCGACTCTTTCTCGCTTACCATCTTGAACCTCCATCTCGACCCGAGTTGCCGCCACGGAGAGAAAATACGGATATTTCGCATGTGCGCCGATTTTTGCACGTTGCCCAGGGCCTCTTCTTCTTTGTTGGAGACTTCAACTTTTGCGAGCTGGGCGAGGGCACCCAGCGAGTAGACGGATCTGTGCAGATCAACAGCCCCGACCCCCTCGCCCACAAGTTCTGGTCGCTATTGCCTAACGTTATGGAATGCTACCAAGAGAATCCGACCAACCACACCACTCGGAATGGGAATGTGGTTAGTGCATCCAGGATCGACCGTATTTATACCAATATGTTCACTGGGGATCTTGGATTTGAAACCGACCTCTGGGACCTCCTGGACAAGTTGTAAAGCCGACCTCCCGAGTGACCACGCCCCGGTGTACCTGCGTCTGAACGGAGGCGGAGACAGCCGCGCTCGGGCCGTCGCCTCGCGGGTCTCTCGTCACCCTCTTTATCCGGTCCTGCTCGAAAAGCTGATCAACGAGCACGGGGTATGCGAAGATAATCCGCCGTTGATGGTTGAAGAGCTCACGTGCCTTATGCACGAGGCAGGCCGTCTCGTCCAGCATCGCCTTTCCGAGCTTCCGCCCAGCTCCGCCGAGCAGCATCTGCAGTGGCTGTTCGCGGTGAATCGCGCCATGCGGAGCCACAAGATAAGCGCGCTGAAGAAGGCTGTCAAGGCCATCCCCGCGTTGCTCAACTCTCTCGACCCTGACTGTGGCGCATGGCACAACCAGTCAGCCTTTCAAGAGTACATGGCCAAGATTGCTGCCGCTCGGTACCAAAAAGAATATGAGGAAATCATCGGACATACCACGGAATCCCCCCAGTTTTATGAGCATCGAGCTGCGCGTCTTCAGAGATTGGCATCGGCCTGGTCTCCGAAGAATCGGAGAATATTCCTCACGGGCATCACGGATGCCGAAGGGGGCGCTTTCCCGACTGCTGAGGCTGGGGCCCATGCTCTCGCCGCTCACTGGAGCCAAGTTCACGCTTCTGTTTCATCTCAAACTGCCGCGAGGGACCAGCTGGAGGAACATATTCAAAAAGTGAGGGAGGCTCAGATTTGGAGGCTCTCGGAGGAACAGTTTTACGGAGTTCTGGATCGGCTTCGCGATTCCGCCCCTGGCCCTGACGGGCTATGTTACTCTGCCTGGTCCAAAGGGAACTTATTTGTTAGGTGGGCCACCTACGTCATGTACCAGCACATCATGGATTCCGGCCAGGTTTCGGACGATTTCAGCCTCAGCAACTCGGTCTTCCTCCCCAAAGGTTCCCTGGACCGCGACGGATTCGAGCTCTGGGGGGCCCCTGAAATGACCCGCCCCATCTCCCTCTCCAACTCGATCAACAAGATTATCGCTGTCGCGATCAACTGCCGCCTGAAAGAGGTCTGCGTGGACACCACTATTGGGATCCAAAGGGGCTTCGTCAAACACCGCAACATGCTTGACAATCTGAATGAGCTCGAGACACACATGGTCGTAGGAGCAGGTCTTTTGCGGCGACAGACTGCAGGCGCTATCCTGCTGGACATTAAAGCCGCCTTCCCCAGCTTATGCCATGACTGGATATTTTTCGTATTCGAGAAAATGAACTTTCCCGAGTTTGTTCTGAATGCAATAAGGACGCTCTATGCCAATGTTACCACCACCATTCTCCTGGGCGGGGTGTCTCACTGCTCTTTTCGGATCCTCCGCGGGATAAAGCAAGGATGTCCACTCTCAGGAAGCGTGTTCGCCCTGGGGTTCGATCCGACTTTGCGCTTGCTCTGTCTTCGGCTGCCCCGACCTCTCCATTTGCACGGTGCCTTCGCCGACGGCGTTGCCTCCGCCGCCTTTAACATCTACGCGGCCGTGCCCATTTTCATGAAAGTTATGATGATTGCGGGGCTCGCCGCTGGCCTCACCCCGAACCTCAAAAAAAAAAACCGTGAAATTATTTCACCGCGACTTTAACAGGGAAGAGGAGGAGAGGAAGTTCCAACGGCAGGGGATCAGAGTTCGGAGCTTCGGGATGTCCAAGTGTGCCAGGTATATTGGTGTGATGTGCGGGATCAAGGCCCAAGAGGAATCTCGGGCCGCCCCACTGGTCAAGTTCCGCGACCGCTGCCGCTTCATTAAGTCTTTGAAGTTAGGCCTGTCGATGTCTCTCGTGGCGTACAACCAGATTGCAGTCGCTGTGCTCATGTACATCGCCCAGTTCTTTCCGTCCACGGCCGATTGCAGCTGGCAGGTGCATCTCGGGCTACAGTCGTTAACATGTGTTCCTCGGCATGCCCTGTCTGATCACATGCTGGTGGGAATGAAGTCTCTCGCGGGAAAACTATCTCGGGCCAGGTCTCTCACACGCGAAGCTCGGGCCGCTGCATATCGTGCTTCCCTCGCCGCGTCGGTCTTTTTCGCCTGCATCGGGAAAATTGAGGACGCCTTCGATGACCCCGAATGCCATCTGGACGCTCATCTTCATCCCGTTTATACCAAGTCGTTCGTTTTAATGATGGCCCAGAACTATCGCGAGTTATCCAGAATCCCGTCCGCCCCCACCGTCTTCGAGCCCGGGCTCCAGAAGAAAATGACCAAGCTTGTGCTCGCACATCAGCCCCTGGTTCCGTTTCCAGAGCTTATCCTGAGACGTCTCCAGTATTGGGCCTCGAGGTTTCCTGAAGTTGGCCAAGTTGGGGCTCCTGAAGCCCAACAGTGTTTCTCTCGGCTAAAAGTGGTCGGCCAGCACATTGCTCCCTTCGTTCAACTCAGTCTGCTGCGCAGCATATGCAACGCTTGGAATACCTCACGGGGATGCCGCCAGGCCACGCTTGGATGCAGATTCGGATGTCAGTGCATTGCTGGTGACCAGATCGTGCATTACCTTGTCTGTCCAGCTCTTCTCGGAGTGATGCGTGCCAATCTGCCTAGGCTCCCACCGTGGTGGGGGGCGGAGGTGTTTGTTGGGCTCCTTCTTTTTACTACGCCTCTCTCGTGCGATGAAATCGTATCCATTGCCATAGCACACGACGTTCTTTTAAAAAGAGTTAATAAGCTCAGGTCCGAGGGGGCCCAAAGCACATCGCGAGCCATTCGGCTTGCTGCAGGCCGGTTCCGCCTGATCTGCCGACGGGATGCCAGGGCGCGGGCTCTGGCGCGGCGATAGGGCATCTAGCGGTGTGGGCGCCTCGGATGACCTGCCAGATGGGATCGGGTCTCCTCCTCCTCCTCCTCCTCCTCCTCCTCCTCCTGCGGCGCGTTGGAGGCTGGGCTCAACATGGCGAGGAGTCCGACACATGCGAGCTATGGATCCGGTGCTTCCCCAGGCCGCCCATGTCTATCCAGTGGATGACCCACTTCAAGCTCCTTCAATATGCCGACCGGACCCGGCAGCAAGATCACCTTCCTCGGCAAGAACTTCGCATATTCCTACACGTTCCGTCCTTCATCCAAAGAAGAGGCCGACCAAGTCTGGGTTGTTGGCAAGGGCTCGGCTTCGGCCTCGCGTGGAACGACCCGCGCGACGACAAGAACTACCCGGCGCGAGCTGGTCGAGACAATCCATTTCCCGTCCGTCAGAAACGGTACGTCATTGGGATCGCTACAGCTCTTTGAAGAAGGACATCGAGTCCGAGGGCGCTGGGAGGCCTTCGAAGCGCATGGGCAGTAATCTGTTCCAGGGCCAGCTTCACCCCGTCGAGACCCTCGAATCCTGTGAGCTCGCCTCAGTCAAGGAGGCGGGGGGCAGCAACAACTTGAACATCATGCCACGCGTTTCCAACCTCGTGCACTTTAGGGTTGAGAAGAGTCACGCTGAGGCCCTCGGCGAGAGAGCCCAGCTTTCAAAGGTCCCGGGCCAGGAATTAATTATTCAACAAGTCGCAGCACATAATTACATAATGTTTTCTCACGCTCGTTCGATTTATTCTGCTGGTGTGCAGCAGTGCTGCGTTGCAGAGGCTTGTGCGTTGACGGGCCAGGCGGCCAAGCCGACGTCGTTGCGTCGAAGGCTGCACCGCAGGTCCACGCGACCGCAATTGCGCCCTGGCCAGACCAGGTCCCCGCCGCTCGCCCAACCAACCAATCTGCTCGCTTCCCATAGTTAGGTGGGTTTTCTTTTCTCGGGACACCCCGCGCACGAACTGGAACCCAGCCGCATCATGATCATCATCATCACCCTCATCCTCATCAGCCGCGTCATCATCACATTCACAATCATCACATTGTCCATCATCTGTCTGTCCGCTACATCACCATCAGCATTCCACTCAGCATCAGCATCACAATCACCACCCACTTCACCACCCACTTCACCACCAGCATCCACCACCATCAACATCACTACCACCATCCCACTGTGATCACCGAGCATCATCATCAACATCACCCACCCAATTTCACCCGCTCACTTTCACCCATCACCCATTCGCTCATCACGTCAGGACCCAATCATGATCATCGGCCAACATTGTCATCGTCATCCTCATCACCATCGCACACCTCCATCGTCATCACCATCACCACCCCACCATGATCATTGACCAGGAGTGCGCATCGCCAGGTACACCCCCAACACGAGGAGCGAGGTCCCGACCCTGGAAATGTGAGCTCCCGCCAACCCTGGAACATGCCGTTCCCCAACCTTGGAAAAATGGGCTGTTCCCAACCTTGGAAACGGAATGGCTGAGCATTGGAAGCGGAAAGGGTCGAGCAGTAGAAGGAAACGGACACCGAAAAAGGTGTGTTGAAATAGCTACATGGGAAGCGCGTTGTTTGGGGTATCTGCGGTTGGACTGATGTTACGCAGGGTTCTTCGAGTGCCTGGTGGTCGGCTGGGGTGGGGTTCTCCATGAGAGGGCGGTGTGTTACTCTGGCACAAAGGGTTTGGGAAAAAGCCGGGGGGGGGACGAGGAGGGGGATGGGATGAGGAGGACGAATGGGAGGAGGAGGATCAGGAGGAACAGGAGGAGGAGGAGGAGGAGGAGGAGGAG